>WAAE01023997.1:0-26927 GCA_013400495.1 Nicator chloris
AAGTGGGAGAATGAATACAAAGGTTTAAGCAAATGGGTTGGCATGCATATAAATATATTTTTACTAGAAATCAGGTTTTGTGGCATTTTAAAGAGGAGATGGAATAAGCCCTTCTCAGGTTTGCCAAAGGATGGATTGGAATCTTGGTCTGTGGAGAACACTGACTGCTGAAGTGTTGAAATCTGCTTTTCACAAGGCACGCAGTGACACGACAAGGAGGAATGGCCTTAAGCTGAAGGAGGGTGGGTTTAGATTTGATTTTAGAAAGAAATTGCCTTTCAAACTTTTCCTGAAGAATTAGTGGACAAATAAGAAAAATCAGAGTGCTCTGTACCAGAGGCCACCAAAATGGCAAAACCTCCTTGATCCAGGACAATCCCTGCTTGGTCTGCCCAGCTCCTGGCAGAGCTTTCTGGATTTTATCATTGTTGACCCTGTCTGGATTCCAGTCTCCCACCAGAGCTTTTCTCTCAGTGCCCTCCACAGCTGGACAGGGGAGAGAAAATGGAATTAATAGAATTCCCTTCGAATTAAACCATGGGAATTCCGTGGAAGTAAACCCATGGAATCTCCTGGGAACGTCAGCTCTGGAGCACCCTGGGTGTCTGCAGAGCTGTTCCTCTCATATTCTCACTCCACTCTGCTCTGTCCACCTGCACAGAACTTCTTTTTCTTCGTAGCTCTGTTATCCCAGAGCCATTGCCACCATTCCTGGTGGGTCCATTCCTGGTGTGTCCATCCTGGTGGGTCCATTCCTGGTGGGTCCATCCTGGTGGGTCCATCCTGGAGCTGGCTGGAATTGGCCCTGCTGGCCGTGGAGGAAGCTCCCAAAAACCAGCCCCGTTGCTCCTCCAGGTACCAAACCCTGCCCACACAGAGCCAGTCCAACCCTTCTGTGTCTGGGCTGTTCCAGGGAGCAGTTTGGTGCCTCATGAGCCTCACCAAGGTGGATCAAGTCCTCAGGCCTGACCTGCAACCTCCCAGAGATGGCTTAAAATCATTGCGAGACGGCTCCTCGGGTGTGTTTGCAAAAGCAAAAGGTTTTAAGAAAAGAGAAAATAACAAACAATGCAAAACGAAACAGAAGCCATGCAGGGAAGCCCCTTCCACCTGGCTAAGACACCCCAAAAAGCACTGGGAGGCTTTTTGTCCACAATGATTCAGGAGGGTTTTTTGGCAAACGGCCCGATAGGAACAGCTGCAGGTTCTGAGATACATTTCCAAGACCCAACAGGTGCGCCTGTCCTGGCCCTGAGCCAACCACGCTGAGAAGGGCACAGAACTTTCCTGGCTCATCCTCCTTATATGTTCAAAGGTCAACTGAAACTCTTCTCCCAAATATTGGTTGTGGGGGTGCAATGCAACACTTTGTAATTCCCGTTATCCCAGGAGAAGGCTCCCAATCAAACACCCATCCCTTGGCGTGCTGGGGGGACAGAGCAGCCATTCCTGGGGGGTTTGGGGTGTGTTCCCTGCCCACCTCACAGATGGGTTTGTGATGGGAGCTCTGTGGGCCTGATATTTCTGGGTCTGAGAGATTTCAGCCTGCCAGCAGCTGCTAACTTTCTCCCAAGGGGGAAATTCTCCAGAAAGCTTCTTCTCAAAACAAATCCTGGCAAACAACTCTCCTTTCTCCAAACCATCTTTCTCCAGGTGGTGTTTTGCTTTTCTAGTTCTCCAAACATTGGAGCTGTTTCTCTGGTTTAACCAATGGGATCAGAGAGGTGTCGTTCCTATTCACCAACCATGTTAAGTCTGTATCAGAACCCCTTATAAATGTAGTAAGAATTAGACAATAAAGCCTTTTTTCTATGCTCTTTGCCTTCTGAAATATTTGGAGTCTCTCATCCTTTTTTCATGTCCTACAATGACAGTTTAGCTGTGCATTGAACGCTCTCCCACTTTGTTTTGTGCTCCTGTAGGAGCAGGGGAAGCCCTGGGATGCAGGTGTGTCCTGCCTAAAGGTACCTGCCTGAAAATCTTCCCATTTTGTCTGCTCTGGGATGAAGCTGGCACTGATTTCAGCATCCTGAGGAAGTTCTGATATTAAAGGGAGTGGTGGTGGGAATGGTTATGCAATAATATAATTTTTAATAGAATAATATGAATATATTAATATTTTAGCAATCTTGCACCCCCCAGGTTTAACGTTTTCTAATATTTCAGTGGTCAGCTGTGTGTTTTTAATGCCCTGGAGTGTGAGCAGAGATGGCCATCAGAAATGTTATTTAATATTTAATGTCAAACAGTCTTTTCCTGATCCTCTCTCAAATAAATTATCTTTTTTCTTTTTAAATGCTTCTTCCCCCTAGAACAAATCCCTCCTCCTTGTAGAACTGCAATTTTTTTTAGTTTTTTTAAACTGAAACATCATAAAACTCCCATTTGGGAGCTACCCAATTATATCTTACAATAATTCTATTGAATGATCTATAGCTCCACTTTTATTCCCTATTTTTATTCCCTTTTATTCCCTATTAGTATTTGGCTGATCGATGGGCAGCCTAATTGATTGTTAAGGTCAAATGTCTTTATTGGCTGCTGCCTGAATCTCTCCTCATTATGACATAAACCATCCTCTGGTCTGTTGGAGTTCTTGTACTCATTTTTGTACACCAGAACCATAAATTCATCCTCTAGATGCTGGTGAACAAGACAATTAATGTCGTTACATCAGTCAAGATAATCCCAATAAAATGGGGGTTTCCTTTTTCACCCAGCTTTGTGCTAGACATCTGTTGAAAGGTTCATATTTCCCTCTGAATTTTCATTTTTATATAGTTTTAGGCTGGGGTCTCACTGGTAATTCACAAGTTTCCCCCCCTCTTTTCCCTCTGTTTCTGTGATCTCAGCATTTCCTGGGCCTGGCACGATGGATGTCGATTCCTGCTGCTTTTCCTGAGATGTTTCTGACTGGATTAGTTGGCCAAAACTCCCATAAAATTGATGAAGCTGCTTCATTCATTCATGAAACTCTTTTGTGAGGCTGCTTTATGACGAGCAGAATTGCTGGGAGTCTGAGCTGGACCAGGAATGTGGAATAACGATGTTGGATAATCCTTGCAGATCAATCCAGCTGCTGGAGATGAGCTCCCAGAGATCCTGCAGTGCCTGAAAACAAACTTCCCATGTCTTGACCTCCCCTAGCAGGGGTTTTGTCACTGCCCCAAGGCTTGTGGCACCTCCTGGCTGTTGGAGCCCAGGGCGTGGCAGAGACCCCCATGGACACCTCGGGGGTTTGGGACCCTCGTTGGGACCCCGGGATGACTCTGCCTTTGACTTCTGCCCCTGGGAAGGGATTCCAACACTCAGAGATGAGGTGCAGAAGACACAGGTTTGAAATAGATGTTAGTCTAGTTGATCACAGGGTGTTAAAGTGCTTTGGGTTTTTTAGAATGGGGGTTGGAAAAGGGCTAAGATGGAGGATTTTGGGGCGTGGTCCTGAAACCTCCTTCTTCTCTTTGCATCTCCATTTTGTGCAGTGCGTGGTAGCACAGTCCTTGGTAGACAGAATGTGAGTTAAAAACGTCAATTGGAGAAATAAATAGTCAGAATTGGTACAAAATTATAGATACCTTACATTTAAAGAGATGGTTGGATGAAATGTCTTTAAGTGAAGGCTGTAAGACCCCCCAGGGTCACTTTCCAGCTGTTTCCCAAAAAGAAAAGGCCTTGTAACAGTATGGCATGCCAGATGAGATAAGAAGAAAATAAACACCTTGAAGACCGAAGCTGGGAACCTCTTTCTTTCTTACTTTCTTTCTTTCTTTCTTTCTTTCTTTCTTTCTTTCTTTCTTTCTTTCTTTCTTTCTTTCTTTCTTTCTTTCTTTCTTTCTTTCTTTCTTTCTTTCTTTCTTTAAAAACTCTGGTGATGAACTGATCTTGGAAAGCAGAAAAGCAATCCAAGGCTGGGATTCAGCAACTCAGTTTCCCTGGCTGTTTTTTTGTTTTTTCCTTTTGTTTCCAGGATCACATCCTGGAGCTCTGGGCTTCCATGGAGGGGAATCTGAACCAGGATTTGTGTGGGGGTTTTTATGATTATTATTTTTGTAATATTTTTTTTTGTGTGTGTGTTGTTCTTTTGAGGGAATTACCTGGAAATCCAGGGCATGGCAGAGGTTCAGCTCGGTGTAGGAAGGGCTTTATTCCAGGCAGGATTAGGGTTAAGCTGGATTTTGGTGGTTTTGGAGATGTCTTTCAGCCTTGTAGGATTGGTGGCTCTCCAGCTTCTCTCCCTCTGTTCATATTCTTGAAGCAGTTGCTTCCCTGCTTTTTTTTGTTCTTAACCAGACTTTCAGTGATTCAGCTGACAGAGTCAAAGTGAAGGAAATATTCTTTCCATATCTACTTGATTAAACAAAATCAGGAGAATTTGGGGCAAAATCTTTGTCTAGGAACTAGAAATATGAATATTTAGGATGTTGTAAGAGCTTTGTTGGGTGCAATTTTCTTTGCATCTGAAAATACTTGATTTGTTACACGAAGATATTACTTTTGGTTCTATATGAATAAAACCCAGCATTTTATGACTTTACTGTTTGTCTCTGTCTCATCTCCATGGTTTTACTTTACAAAGACAGATTTCTGAAGAAAAATATTTAATTTGATGTACAGTCCATGTGGTTTAATTTTCGAAAGATTGCACTAATTGAAAAGCTGTTTAATAAGAAAATTTTTGAAAGGCTCGCTGGTGTTGTGCTAAGCTTTCAAAGATGGTTAAACCACAAGAAAGCAACTCCAACTGCTGTGAGGAAAAAAGCAAATAAACAATCGAGGGCACTGTATTGTGCAGTTCTTTCTGTAATTGGGAATAAGTTGTGTTCTGTTAACATTTCATTGAATTTTCTTTTAATTACAGTTAATGATGAGGAGCTGAAGAAAAGAATAGCTGAGGAACTGGCACTGGAACGAGCCAGGAGAGACTCTGAAGCTCAGAAGAGGAGGTTGGTTCATTAATAACAGTATTTCAAACAAACTTGGACTTGATGCTTTGATTTTATTTGTCTGCTTACTGGAAATAACCGAATTTTGTGCCCTGAAACAAACTGGCTGTGAGAGCTCTGGGGGCTGCAGCAGGTTTGGATATTAAATCCATGTTCAACAACAAATGAGCTGGAATTTCCTTGTAAGAGCTGATCCAAACTGTTGCTCTAAATCCCTTTTGACCTCTTGAGTGTGGCTATTTTGCTGCCTTTTAAGCTCAAGCTTTGCTGATTTCTCTGGAGCCCAAATAATCCCTTTGTGCTGCAGAGACAGAGCAGGGGTGAGGTCCCTGTCACCCCGGGGGCTGAGCAAAAGTACCTTGGAACAGCAGCAGAAATGGGAATTCTGGAGATTTCTGGGAATTCTGGAGATTTCTGGGAATTCTGGAGATTTCTGGGAATTCTGGAGGGTTCTGGGAGCTGCAGGATGTTTTGAGGTACTTTGAATGTGTAAAATACTCTATGAAAACAGTTCACACCAATGAAACCCTTTTGATTCCTTTCTGTATATTGAAATATTCCTTTCTTAGGCATTTTTTTTTCTCAGAGATTGCAGTGACTGTGAAAGCCAGGGCAGAGCCATTATTAGCAGTTAAAATTTCTTTAAATGTAGAACTTTTGGTATCTCCTGAACTTCTGTTTTTATTTCTCCTTTCAGTGATTGTTGTAAATAGATAACACAACACACTGAGTATCAATATAAATATTCCACATTGTCCTCCACTGAGAATGGGGAGAAAGGCTCATTATGATGGATTAAAAAAAATTAGGCTGTAATTAGTACTACTTCAACTGTCTGCATAGATCTCAGTTGTTTCCTACCCAGCATTCTGTTATTTAATTGAGTTAGGTTGATGGAGTATATAATTAGATAGGACTATATTAATGTCCCAGGGAAAAAAAAAATCAGGCTTTTCTCTTTTTTTTCTGCATCAGCAATAAAGGAAATCAATAAGTTGCAGTGAAACCCCCCCCTCTCCTCAGCTGGGCTTTGACAGGAAAACTTGGGTTATTTTTGAGCTTCTTGAGTGCTCAAGACTTCAGCTAAATGGGATTAAAATATGGAAATATTTGGTTTGCAACTTCAGCGTTTCCTCATGTGACACTTTGTACCTTCCAGAATTCAGCTTGCAGGGCTTGTGCATTGATCTGTGAAAGGGAGGGAGCAGACTGGGTAAAATATCAAAATAAATTAATGATGATGATGATAAAGAAAGGAAAACTATCAAAACTTGTCAACAGCTTTACTTCTTTCCTAGTTTTGATTTATTTCATTAATTTTTAGCCATGGCGAGGGTTTTTTTATTACCATTTTTACACAGTGCTTGCAATTATAAAAATCTGTTTTTAACAGAACATAGAGGTTTTTTTCCCTTGGATGAAACAACTGTGAAAGATGCAAATCTTTTTCCATAAGTAAAACTTAAGGTCTTTATGAGTTGAATTCTGGTGGAGGTTCAGGAAACTCACATTGTTCAGATAAATTATTTTGTCTTGTGTGTGCAGAATGTTCCAGCCAATAGAACCACGGAACAGAAACTGTAATAATTTGTAATATAAATACAAACACATAGATGCAGTGTTGGAAAACAGAACAAAACCTAAGTTCTACATTGAAGCTTCTTGATCTTGCCCTTGTGATTTATTAACAATTTCATTTCATAACCCACTAATTTTAAGACAAATCTTGTTGGGATGTGACATAAAAATGAAAGTTTTTACCTCCACATTCCTCTAATGGATTGTTTTACCATGGATGATATATTTTACATGTTTATATTCTCACTTCTTTCTCTAAACCAAGTTTTTTTCCCAATATTTAAATGAAATAACATTTAAATGTAAAATATCTGAAACTTTTGACTGCTTGTCTGATTCCAACTGCCTAATAGCTGATTTTGTCCTGTGAGCAGTGTATGACCACATTTGGGTTTGATTGCAAAATGTCTTTTAGTCATTTCAGACTGTGAAGGGAAGAAATCTCAATTTGAACTTGTAGATCAATTATTTATTCACACATCCACACACAGTACAGATGGGCTGCTCCATATAAAGTTAAAATCTGTGCTTATTTTGGGGATTCGAGCTGAAGAATGACTCTTAAGTTGTATTTTAATGCCATCAACTCTCTAACAATATATGAATTACAGCTTCTATTTAACAGGACTTGGAATAATTAATAAATTATTGGACCCACCTTAGAATATATTCCCAAAATTCTGCACTGATTCCACTTTGCTCCTCCTTTTACTCAGCCCAACTGTTGTTCCTCACTTTGGTTTTTGTGCATTTTGAAATGTTTCATCATTTTCATTTCAGAAAGTTCATTTAGAAAATTAATTATCTTTGATTTACAACAGACTTTGCAGTGTCTGCAGTAGTAACTGTGAGCAGTTACATGTGTCAGAGCTGCAGTCTGAGGGTGATACTCAAGGGAACAGAAAAATGAGAGGATGGACACAAAAACTTGGGCTCGACAGTGGTGACACGTAATTAATGATAATTAAGAGGAGAATTCTGGATAATAAATAAGAAAAATCCACATGAGTCAATGGACCAGTGGGTGATAATTTGAATTTTGCCTTTTTTCTGCTTATTCTGGACAAGCTCAGTGAATGTTTAGCTTTATTTCTAATTTCCCAAGAAAGTGAGAAAATTTTTAATGTTATGGCTTTGAGAACAGGCAATAAGTAAATTTCCTTTTTCTATCAGAGAGCAGAGTGGAATTTATCCACTCCATCCATTAACTTTGCCCTTGGACACAAAGCTGTTCATTTGTTGGGCTCCATGGTACTGGTGGTGCTCAGGAAATCTGTTTGTCAAATTTGCTTGATGAAAAGTGCAGGCAGAGTAAAAAGTATTTTGAGGCAGCAAAGAAGAACAACTTCTATCATCAGCATAATGATAAAATTTTAGATACTGCCAATCTCATCAGAGTGCTGGATTCCTGCACTAAAATATACAAACCACTGCTTCAGAGGCAAGTGATGGATGTGATTTCCCATGGAAATTGAACGTTCCTGAATGATGACTTGCCTTTTTTCCCCCCTGAAAATCAGAGAAATTTCAGTCTTGTTATTTTGCTAATCATTTAGCTCAGGCTAATGATATTTGGGTGGGGGTCTGTTTCTTGCTTGCCAAGTGTTTCCTGGCTTCCACTTTTTCAATATGATTTGGCACGGGGCAAATATTAATGATATGTAGAGTGAGGTGTTTTTGCAAACTGCTGTGCATGGCAGTGCCTTCAGTAGTGCAAGAAGTGTATTTTGTTCAAGTCTCCAATGTATTCAACCCTGGAATTGTGTTGGTGTGCCAGAAATCTGTCCCTGTGCCAGGAATCTGTCCCTGTGCCAGAAGTCTGTCCCTGTGCTGTTTGCTCGTGACTGTCCTGTGACGTGCTGTGATTCCAGGACTTGTTTCTTAGAGGAGAACTCCTATAAGGAGGAATTTTAAGGCAGGGAAAGGCTTAAAAATAGACTTTGGTTTGCTTTGGTGGCCCTTCAGTAATTCTGCTGTCAGATGTGCTCTGGAAGTGTTTAAGGTATGACAGAGGAGGAGAGGAGAAGGCTCCAGGGAGAGCTCACAGCCCCTGCCAGGGCCTGAAGGGGCTCTAGGAGAGCTGCAGAGGGACTGGGGACAAGGCCTGCAGGGACAGCACACAGGGAATGGCTCCCACTGCCACAGGGCAGGGAGGGATGGGATCTTGGGCAGGAATTCCTGCCTGGGCTGGAATTGCCAGAGCAGCTGTGGCTGCCCCTGGATCCCTGCAATGTCCAAGGCCAGGCTGGACACTGGGGCTGGAGCAGCCTGGGACAGTGGGAGGTGTCCCTGCCATGGCTGGGTGGAATGAGATGGGCTTTAAATTCCTTTCCACCCAAACCATTCCAGGATTTTCCGGTGGCTTTTGATTTCCTGAGTTTTTTGTGTCTTTGCCATCTCATCACCTGTGACCAGGTGGTCAAACTTGGGTAACTTTTCTCTTGAAAAGCACATGAAGAATCCTTTCCTGGAGTAATGCAGACGAGAGCTCATGGAGCATTCCCTAGGGAGGAATTGCTGGGTTCTGTTCTCTGTGGCTCACTGGGCTCCAGAGGGTGTGAGATTTTATCTGTCAGCAGCTGGACAAGTGATTGCAACCTCTGTTTGTGACATCCTCATCTCTGTGGAGGAACTTTTCTGAACTGTAAATCAGCTTTGATGCACAGAGTTGCTCTGTGGTAGGTTATTAAAACTGTAACCAGTAGATTTTTAAAAATTTGTTATTTTGTTGCTGTGCTTCAAGGAGAGTCTGGAGATAACTGCTCATCACTCTGGGATTTCATTGATGCTCTGAGTGTTTCCCCCAACCTTTTTTTTTGTCCTGTCTCAGCAGTACATTGCATAAATGATGAGCTCTTAGTAAACCTGGAGTAAAGAGTTGGTGCAGAACAAATTCACCAGTGAAATGTAAAGTGAGAGCAGAATGAAGAAGAGTATTGGACAAGAAGCCTTTGGGAAACTGCAAACCAAAATTGTTATATTAAAGTCAATACTGGGGCTTGACCTTTCTGTGCTAGTGGATACTCTAAAACTTCCTATTGATTTCTGTTGTAATGATATGTTTATTCCAGTTTCCTGGCACAGGTGTGGAGAACAAGGGGGAAAAGAAAATGATGGATTTCTTTACAATATTAATTTTATATTTCAGTGAGGTAAAGGTATGAGGAGCATCTTAATATCTTCAGTTCATATCGGGAGCAAATTAATTCTGGTGCAAACTTCTTCAAAGCATTCTTTTCTTCCTAAATGATTATTTTTTCCCAAGTAATCAGCTGTGTTGAATTGGGAAACCTGCTTTTTCTTGTAAGAAATTGTCCTCTGGGGGAACAAAAAGCTCCTTTTTAGGAAATAGTTGTTATTTTGTCTTCTGCCACAGGGACCTGTTGGTATTGTTTGGATTAAGTGGGAAAAGAGTCTGGAAAACTCCATCTTCTCTGCTGCTGACAGTCAAAGGAAAAGCTGGGAATACTCTGAAGCAGTAAAAGTGATTATAATTCTTTTGACTTGGGACAGCTCAAAAATAAGAGTTTAATATTTCCTGGCAAGAGATGCTGCACTGGTTTGTAAAACCAGAGATGCCAATTGATAATCACATCAAGGAAGGCAAGGTGGTTTTATAGGGGCAACTGATTTTATAAACAATTAAAATAAACCCTGTTTCCCTGGAGTACCAAAGGGCCCCTTTCTCGGGTTTTTGTTTCCCAAGACATGTCAGATCAGAGTCTTTTTTCCCTGAATGCCCCGTGCTGAAGCAGAAGAAGAGTCAAAAGCCGCCATTTCAGGTTTTCTTTGGGTTGTTTATTATTTCTTATCTACAAATTCTTTCTGTGCCCTGCCAAGGTCTTGCTGCAGCGAAGGCAGGAGACGACTCCCGCCCACGACAGGTGGGCAAAACCTTTTATACCATGTTTTATATATCCTTTATTTACCATTAATCACCAATACCTACTGCTAATGTTAGACAGGTCACCTCTATCCTACACCAACCCCTGTGAGCCACCACAGCAGAAAAATGGATGACAAGAAGGACAAAAAGGACAAGGACCACACCCAGGTCCTCCACGTTTTTCTTTTGACCCCTTTCTAAAAATCCTAACATTCTACATTTCCACCCTGTGATTACTTAACTACTGCTATTACTACTATTTTTCTTACATTCTCGTGCCTTGTCATTCATTTCACAAGCTGAAAGCTCTTCCATGGACCGAGATCCAGGACAGTGTCTCCCTGGGCTCTGTGCAGGGGGGTCCCTGAGCCCTGCCAGGATCTCAGACCCTCCAGGGCAGTCAGAGGAGTGCCCTGGACTCCGACACCCCGTCAGCCTCAGGGCTGTGGAGACAGCACCGGATTTTGGCCTCACCTCCCACCTTGAGTTCCTCCTGGTTTTCCTTCCCAGCCATTCCATCTCTCCAACATTTTCGCCCCTCTCTCAGCAGACATTTCCCTGGTCTGATCTCACACTCAGCAGAAGATGTAGCAGTGGATTTATTCCTCAGCAGCAGTCGTGTTCCTGAGGTCTGTAGAATTACGGGAGAATTCTGCAGGAAAAGAGGGAACGAGGAGGATCAGGCTGGGGCAGGGCTGTCCCTCTGCAGGTGAGGGAAGAAGGAAAGATGAAGTGTGAAGGAATTTGGGATTTAAGCAGAGGTTTAACTCTGAGATAAATGCAGTGAGCAGGTGAGATGTAGTAGCTGGTGCCTTTTTGGGCAGCCAGCTCTTCAAAGCAGGGAAGTTTAGTGTGGGATTTTTACCTGCAAAATGCCAAGGAAGCCTAAAAATGTTTATGAAGCTGGGAAGTGTCCAACTGCCTTAGAAGCCTGTTGGAGTTTATTGTTTTCAGTGAAAAAAGGTATTGTTTTCAGAAGAACTAAGGTGTTTGGCAATGGCAGAGTTACTCTCCAAGATTTCCTGCTCTGATTCTCCATTAATACCATTATGTCTGGCTCTCAGGATATGGAGAGATGAATCTTGGAGATGGGAGGTGAAATTGGAGAAAGCAGAGCTATAATTCACTCCTGCCTGTATAAACCCCAATTTTCAAGGGATTATTTTTCACTTGGATTTTAAAACCTGCCATCTCAGCTGACAACTTGGATACCGAGCTTCATCTTGATCAGTTTATTTCTGGGAGAGATGGGAAAATGACTTGGAGCCAGTGAGAGAGCATCCACAAAAATAATTCTGCTTCATAGTTTCAGATTCAGGTAGGAAAGAGGAAAACTATTCCCCCCCTGGCAATTTTAAACAAACCTTTGCTTTCAAATTGCTGAGCTCTTTCATTTTGTGAAGCAGCAAATGAGCAGCAGAAAAACACTTAAAAATAATAATAGTAATGATACTAATAAAAATTTTTCTAGCTGTCAGCTTCATTTTAACGGATAATTAAGGTTGTCATAATTCCAGGACTGCTTTTGCAGATCCCAAGGGGAAGGATATTAAGTTGGAAAGTAATTTCAAGTGGAGTTATGTGGCCAGCTGAACATACACAAATTATGTAAAGCAATTTTATAATTCTGACTCGGGTTCTCCGCGTGCCTCTGGCATAAAGGTGGGAATTTGCTCATCTATTTTGTCTCCATCTAATACTGATCTAAATGCATGTATTTTAAAAGCAGTGGCTTTAGGAAGTGTAATTAAAAATCCCCTCAAACAACCTGCCCCCCTTTCTACTCACCCCTCCTCCTCCCAACATCAAACCCTGCCCCAAAAACACCCCCACAACTCAGGAATCGCCAAGAAAACTCAACCACTGACAAGAGTCACTGTCCTTGTTGCTCTGAGTGTTCACAAGCTGTCCATGGAAGTGCTGGTGATAAATTGAATTAATTGGAGTAAGCTGAGTAGATAACTGGGTTTGGAAATGAGCACCTTGGATCTTCTGATCAAGGACTGGCATAAAATCCCGTGGCAGTTAGCAGGGATTTTTCCACTGACAGATGTTAGGCTGGGGTGGGGAGGCAGCTGGGAGAGGGAAAGGGATAATGTGGGTGTTCTGCTGGATGGTGGGGCTTGGACTGAGTGTTTGGGTGCTGTGACAGCTCTGGTGTTTGAAATAGGGGTAACTGAGGCAGCGATGGTTATGTGGGACGAGGTGGAAATACTCTTAAAATTGTGTTTTCAGTGTTTTCTTGGGTTTGAGAACAGACATCATGGAATCACAGGATTGTGGGCTGGTTTGGGTTGGGAGGGACCTTCAAGATCATCTCACCCCACAGGGGCAGGGACACCTTCCACTGTCCCAGAGTGCTCCAAGCCCAAACATCCAGCCTGGCCTTGGGCAGTGCCAGGGATCCAGGGGCAGCCACAGCTGCTCTGGGCACTCTGTGCCAGGGCTCACCACCCTCCAGCCAGGAATGGGAGAAAAGATATCAAGAGTTTTCTCATTTAAACACAGCAAATGGAACAGCTTCAGCTGCAGGGAGCTGCACTGAGGAAGGACAGACTGAGCTGCTGAGCTCTGGCACACAGGGAATGGCATTCCCTGAAAAAGGGCTGTGAATTCACACTGGGGCTCTTCTTTATTCCAAAACAACTTTGATTTTCTTCTTAAAGAGTCACAGGATGGGTTGGAAGGGACCTTAAAGCTCATCTCATTCCACCCCAGCCATGGCAGGGACACCTCCCACTGTCCCAGGCTGCTCCAGCCCCAGTGTCCAGCCTGGCCTTGGACATTGCAGGGATCCAGGGGCAGCCACAGCTGCTCTGGCAATTCCAGTCCAGGCAGGAATTCCTGCCCAAGATCCCATCCCTCCCTGCCCTGTGGCAGTGGGAAGCCATTCCCTGTGTGCTGTCCCTGCAGGCCTTGTCCCCAGTCCCTCTGCAGCTCTCCTGGAGCCCCTTCAGGCCCTGGAATGTGCTGGAAGCTCTCCTGGAGCCTTCTCCTCTCCACGGGAACATCCCCAGCTCTCCCAGGCTGGCTGCAGAGCAGAGGGGCTCCAGCCCTGGAGCAGCTCCATGGATTCCTCTGGATTTGCTCCAGCAGCTCCAGGTCCTGCTGTTGAGGGTCCTGGAGTTGGGCACAGAACTCCAGGTTGGAGTTCAGCCTAAAGAAAGATCAGAACCCCCTGATCCCTTGCTGCTGTGGAATGTCCCAAACTCATGTGGGAGTTGTGTGACAGAGTGGGATGGAGCAAAGATGAGGGAGGAGTTATTGGGATGGGAAAAGGTCACCGACAGCTCAGGGATCAGTGCTGGAATCACTTCAGCGTTCTCAGTACCCTGTGTAACAAATCAAGGGCTAATTTATATGCATGTATGGCAAATGTTAAGGAGGAGCAGTCACCCTGAGGAAGAAGTGGGTATGGAATGAAGTGATGGAGTTCTCATTATATTTAATAATGTGAAGTTCAAGCATAATTGCTCAGAAGTGTGATCCCTTCCCTCTTCTGCCTGCCCCGGAGTCACCAGAGCTCTTGGTCAGTTGGGATGGATTTGTCAGAGAGTTTTAATGGTGCTGATTCTGCTGGCTAAAGCAATCACCATTTGGGTCCCTGTCCTCACATTTGACTGGTTTTGCACTGAGGCCTCATGACATGATGGTAAATCTGGGTTTGATGAGCTGCGTGATCCTTTTTGAGTTCATATTCCCATGATTTTAAAGCTTCAGCGTTTTGGGTTTGGATTTGGAATCTTGAAATCATGGCATCTTTTAGGTTGGAAAATTCCTTTAACATGGAGTCCAGCCATTAATCCAGCCCTGCCAAGCCACCACTAAATCACATCCCCAAGTGCCACATCTTCAAGTTGTTTAAACCCCTCGAGGGATGGGGACTCCAGCACTCCCTGGGCAGCTGTCCAGGGCTGGACAACCCTTTCCATGAAGAAATCTTCCCAATATCCAAACTAAATCTCCCCTGGCCCAGCCTGAGGCTGTTCCCTCTCCTCCTGTCCCTGTTCCTGGGATTAGATCCCAGTTGCCCCCCGGTGTCCCCTCCTGGCAGGGACTTGTGCAGAGCCACAGGGTCCCCCTTGAGCCTCCTTTTCTCCAGGCTGAGCAATAGGAGCAGCAAAAATTTGCAGGCAAAAATCTCCTTTTGACACCATTGCTTTCAGCTGCAGAAGAATGATATTTTCTGTTAATATTTGCCTGATCTGAAAGGTTTAAAAGTGAAATTTTAGAGCAGTTGTTAAGAATGTGCTTGCTACTCATGTTAGGAACAGCTCCTGTCACCTGTGCTCTGCAAAGTCTTATGTGAGTGGAGAATGATGTTTTTAATGAGTGAACAGTGGTAGAAACTTCAGTTCTGAAGAACTTTTTTGTGTTTGCTGAGACTTGACCTTTCAGATCATTTGTTTCCCTATCTCTGTCCTTAGTTATGTGTTTGTAAAATGAGACGAACTTGAGGTAATTTCTCCGACTTTGCAGACAGGTGAGATGGAGTCGGAGAAATCTCCATTTCACACCTCTCAGAGCTCAGCTCAGCTTGGAGATGTTTTCCTGACGTCTCTCACATCCTTTCAAATCCCTCGTCAGCTCCGGTGATTTCCAGCCGTGGCTTTCCGTGGCACATCCCGCGTTCCGCTCATGAAATATTGAAACTCAGCCCTCACAAACATCATTCCCTCATTAATATTGCAACGTGGCCTAAACACATTGCTCAAAACATTTTGGGATCTTCTGCCAGGCCGTCAGGAGGAATTAAGGAGCTTGTTGGAGTCCAAGAAAGCAGAAAACCTCATGGATCCTCCTCATGTTGTGTCTTAGCTCCAACTGGAGTAACGTTTTGGGTTCCATGTTGAATGATACCTCATTAAATTTTCCTCTAATTCATAGAGGACAGGATGATTTTCCTGCTTCCTGACAGTGGACTTTGGAACAGGGACTATTTTGATTTTTGCTTGCTTGGAAGTAATGAAAACTGACAGGGTTCATGCTTTAGGCTTGAGTGAGTTTATCGCGGAACGCCGCAGATCCATCAGATTGTGCAGCTTGGAGACTGTAATAAAGATAAAACAACTGGCAAGTAATCACTGCCCCCAAAAAATAGCAAAAAGGAAATGCTTAGGCTTTGATAGTGTAATAAATTTCCGATATCTGAAAATAAGGGCTGGAAATGACAAATGACTGCACTTCTCTAAGAGTATTGTTTGCCAGTTTTGGGTTTCTGTGGATTTTTGATTTATGTAGAATAAACCGTGAAGTGGCCATCAAAGCACAAAACCAATATTTTTCAGCTTTTCTCAGTGTGTTGCTGTTGTCTCTGAATTAAAAGGTGCTTTTTCCTTAATTAACATCTGCAGGTGTTTTTCAAGAACAACAGAAATGGATATTTTGAAGTAAACAAAAGAGGGAGTTCTTGTGGATTTAGAATTAAATTACTCATCTTGTTATTGCGGCTAACAGGGGTCATGCTGGGCGTGAGGAGAGTCCTGGGCCATAAATCCACATGGCAAAATTAACAATTTGCTTTTCTTGAACTTAATTAAAAACTAGATGTGAAAAGGGTGGAAACTACCTGGAGTGCAGCAAAGCTTTTCAGTCTGGTTTTTTAGAGTGTATTTTTGTATTTCTTGTGGTACAGAAAACTCCTTGGCTCTCAGAGATGCTTTCTTGTTTGGGTCTTAAATTTCTATTTCTGTGTCTCAAATTCTAATTTCTAATTGGAAAGTGGAGCTGCTTCTATATTTGGCTTCTCTTATCTTGTTGGACTTCATATGATGGTTGTCAGTTGTTAATTTTAAGTCATTACTTAATTGAGAAATTATTTTTCCTCTTCTTCTGCTTTGGGTTATGATGATGTTATAACTTGATTTTAAGAGATGTGGGTTCAGCATTTCAGTCTGTCTTAGATAATGCTCTGAAATATTTGATAAATTCACAGGTAAATTCTCTTTTGCTTAATTTTGCATGTAGGACATTCAGAGTTGAAAAGCTGTACAATAACAAATGCCACTAAAATCCCACATTGCCTGCTCTTCCAGAAAGAACAGAAAGGAATAAAAAGATGGAATGCAGAGGCAGAAATGTTATTTTGGTGAAATATTTTTCCTTTGGTCTGGGCTCTGCTGGAGAGGAGGTTGGAATGGTTGGTTTGATCACATGTATTTGATCTCTGTACCTCCTGCCCACATCTCAAAAAATCTGAATTAACAAAACCTGGCTTTTTAATTTATTTATCTATGTATTTATGTGCTTATTTATTTCTGTTTTAAATACATTTTTATATTTACATATTTTTTATTTCTGGGAGTGTCTTCCAGAATTCTTTTGGCTGGTTGTTGTGTGATTGCTCCTCGAGGTGACGTGGGGGCTTTTGTGTTCAGTGTGAGCCAAATCTGATTTACAGGTGGAATGTACCGCAAACATTATTTTGATTAAAGTGACTTCGGGACTAAACCAGTCAAAAAGTTGTCTTGCAGTGGAGCCTAAATATGACAATGTGATAACAAAAATGCTCAAATTCTTGTTATGCCCCTCTGACGGGAATAAATCTTCTGAGATCCCTAAATCCTGGGTGATTGGTTTATCAGGATTTACCCATCCTCTTACGAAAACATACAGATATATAAATTTTCTTCATGGCATTAAGTTAAGAGTGTTGAAGTTCTCAACGACAGTGCTGGGGAAAGGCAGGAATTGTTGCTTTTTTTGTGTTGCTTGTGTGCTATAAAGCAGTTGAGAAATGAAATATTGTGAAGTGTTAACGCAGACTTTAACTGGAGCTGCTTCTTAATGCTTTATGTGTGTTTTCCAATAGCACCATGAGAAGTGATTGCCTTGCATGCCACACTTCATTAAATCAGCCACTCCACACTTCTTAAAGCAGTATTTCATAATTATTTAGAAGGATTTTATTCAAAAAGATATCAGTTGTATGGGGAAAATGTATAGCCAGCAGGCTTTTCTGCTGCTTCAGCAGCTTTTTTAACATCTTTTCTGTATAAATGATCAGTGGAACACTCTCTGTTGTCTGGAGTTCTGTGCTCAAACACAAGAACCATTATCTTGAGCCTTTATCTCTGCTGTAATTAAAAATGTCACTTGAAAAATTCCTGTGGAATTCCTGGAGTAGTGACAAGTTGTGCTGTTTAACTCCTCACAAATTGCAGAGGTGCCTCTATTTTATTATTTTATATATCTATCTTTTTTTTTTTTACTTTTGCCTGGATAATAATATAATTTATTACTGTAGATCCAGCTGATGTTTGCCTTTATTCAGTACATGCTGAATGCCAACCAAATGAATTTGTAATGCCAAGGGAAAAAAAAAACCTACTGGAGGTTGATGCAGGCGAATGTTTGCGATCAGCGGGATCTGCCGAGTGTTTGTTTCATTAAGCTCCTACAAGCCACCCAATTATGGAACTCAAATAAATGAAAATTACTTCAAAATCCTGCTTATTTTGTTAAAAACTCTGCTGAATTTCAATCAGATGAGATGGCTGTTTGGGAATTTTGTTTTCTTTGCCCTAAATGAAAGTTCGGTGGATGCTCGAGGAGTTGAACTCGTCGTGTTGTGTGATCCTGGTCACACAAATGAGGGTGAGAATTGAATAAAAAGACTTGAAATTTTTGCTTGAAGGTGGTACCAGGAGCAGTCTGGGATGTAAAAAAGTTCCTTTTTGGCTTAAATTGTATAAAACTTGATAATGAAATAGTGTCACTTTCTTTCGCGGTAGAACACCCTGCCAGGAAAGGGAAAAGGAGGAAAAAAACAAGCAGTAAAATGGGTTTTCTTTGACTCAGGTGACCTGAGTGTCTTTATTTAGATTTAAATGAGAGATTAGGAAGAAGATCTTAATTTGATGTAAAGAAGAATTAAATGTAAATATCAGTAAATATCTGAGTGTTGTGGAGTTGTTTTGTTTGGGTTTTTTGGGGGCTGTTTTTTGTTCATGACTTTTTTTTGGTTTTTAATTTTTCAACGTTTATAATGTGGAAACTTTTGGCTGGATTTGTTAGCTATTTTATATGTCACGTGTATTTGATATCTTTGAATTACTCTGCTATGTACAACAGCATAAAGAAGAGACATTTTTAAGGGAAAATCTCTTGCAGGAGGTCAAATCCAAGAAGGATGAGGAAGGATCTTCCTTCGGGAAGCATTAAATGCTCTCTCCCTCTTGCTCACCAGAAATAGGTGCTGAGACTTCTATTTTGACACTTTTTTTCCTTTTTAGACAAAACATGATTTCTCCAATCCAAAAGACAACCAGCATGTTTTGACTGTGCTGTATGAAGGATTGTTATGATTGTATGAAGGATTTGTTATATCAATCCTGCTGGAATAATTTGGGGGACCTTGGGAAATCACTTAATGGAATTTGGTCCATGTCTGCATAATCTGCCTTTTTTTTTTCTTTTTTTTCTTTTTTTTTTTTTTATCTGGAGTAATTGAAGATGCAGCTTAATAAACTTTTATAAAGATTCCCAGTTGGTTGCTGTGTTTCAGAGGGTTTGGAGCTGAGCACTGAAGTAATACATCTTGTAATTGTCTTTTTTCCTCCCTACCTCACTTAAATGTATTCCCTGGGGAAGAATCTAATGTACTCTAATGCTGGTACCTTTTACAAAGTGACCCGACTCATTAGGATTTGTTCTCCAGAGCTCCCTTGACAACAGATAAATGCACTGAGAATATTGAAGCTTCCTCTCCATCACTCTTTCAAAAAAAAAAAAAAAAATCTATTTGAAACCCAGTGTTTCATAGCTCCATTACTGCTCCGAGCTCCGTGCTCGGTGTCACAACACACGAGTTTTATTCACCGAGCCGTTTCCGAGTGTTCCCAGGAAAATGAGACACGCTGTGCTTGTCTCAAGTACTCCATCGAAGGGTTCAGATCTATTTATGGCTCGTGACATGTAAATATTGAGAATTTCTGGGCCTGAAGTTGCCTTTATTAACTGTGTGGCAACAAGTTCAATACCTGTTTTCTCTCCTCCTCTCAGATTGCTGGGAAGGGTTGATTATGGTCCTTCGATCTTTGTGGAGCTTGGGAAATGGATGAAGTCCTTGGGTTGATGGTGTGTTTAGAGGGAGGAAAGCACTATCTCAGTGCAGGAAAGCTTTTAGGTGGGAATTGAGTGCCTGCTGGTTGGTGGGAAAAGGATTTTCTTGGAAAAATGATTCCATAAAACCAGACAAAAAACCGGCAGAACTCTCTGCATCTTACTTAAAAATGTGTTTCATTGAATCAATTGTAATTTATATGATTTAATGAACAGCGATGTGAAAACTTGTAACTTTTGTGTCTTCAGATTTTGATGGTTCAATTTGAAATAAACATCTGTATCCTCTTACTGAATATCTGTATTTAAGTGTCTCCAGAAGCCAGGAGTAAAAAACATTTCTGTGACAGCTTTTAAAGTGACTGCTCCACTTCGAAACTACCCTTGGGAAGTAGATCTTGACATTTCTCTCGGCCTGAATCTCCCTGTAGGCTGAAACCAGAGCAGAGTTACGTTCGGGATGAGTTTGGCAAACTCCTGGAACGGGAGAGGATGTCCTCCAACGAGCACCTGACTCGAGCCATGCTTCGCGAGAGAGCGGCCACGGAGGAGGAGCGGCAGAAGGCTCTGCGCTTTGTGAGTGCTCACACTTTCACAGAAATCACACATTTTCCAAGCAGCTCTCTCCTCAGGCCAATTGGTACAAGAGGAGAGCAGATCTCTTCTCGTTAGTTCTTTTTTTTTCCATGACGAGGTAGCAACGTGTCATTTTATTTTGGTCAAATATCCCTCTTTGAAGGGGTTTTGTTGCTCGTTTGCAGCTCTGGTACCAGCTCAGTGAAAAGTTCTGTTTAAAAGGATCATCTCTCATTAGAGCTGATGTATCAAACCTTCCTGAGAAGGAAATGGGAACATATGGTTGGCTGTTTTCCTCAGAAAACTGACATTATACAGTTCAGTCCATTTCAAATGTCTGACAGATTTATAACTTCCTTTATAGAGTGTTTGCTTGCTTTAGTGAGTCTCTGTTGACTCTTCTTTCTAACAATAATCATTATTGTCTGAGGTGGGAATATGCCATAAAAATATAAATATACTTGAGTGTGAATACTAAAGAAATTGGTATTTTCAAGGCAAAAAGTTAAAAATACATAATGTGAGCATTGCTATGAAAATAAATGGGAATTCCTTATGTCAGCAGCAACATAAAGATTTGTTGGGCCCTCTAAATCTGGAGTAAAATCCAAAGTTTTTAAGGTTTATGGGTTGGTATCTTGGTAATCAATCACTTCAATGAGCAATAGCTTCACCTGTGCTGTGGGAGTTAAAATCTGATGTTCATGTTATTTTTCCAAATCCCAATTTAAAACCAAACCAATTCCACCTCAGTGTTGCTATCTTTTCCAGCCATCTCTGGATGCTTTTCCACCTCTGTGGTGACATTATTGTTGAAGAATAATTCAGCGTTGTAAACAAATGTTTAATATTTTGTCATTTTAAAACGTGGGAACAAAGGAAAATGGAAAGGAATTATGACCAAGGTACAGCCTTCGTTATGTGCTTTAAATCCTTGGATTCTTCATATTGTGTGGGGGAGATAAGGGGTTTGTGGCCTGGAGCTAATGAGGAGCTGAAGATTTATAATGGAGACTATTATTTGCATAATTACTGGGGGTTTGCATCTTTTTCTCCCTGTTGTGGTGATTTTGGGAAGCACAGGATGGATTTCTCCTCAGCCAAATGCTCGAGAAATTCCCTGTTACAGATATGAAACTGCTTTATTTTGTTATTTAATTTGTTAATTTTCACTTGCTTCAGGATATCAAAGTTAGCACTTGTGTCATCTCGGTTTTGATCAATCTTCCTGTTTTCATCAGTGAAATTTGGAAATACCTGGTGGTTCTTGGGTGCAGGTTTGTTACCACCACTGCAGATTTGCCATTTCCGCTGTAGCTTGTTCATTCTTTGAAGTGTGTACTCTAAGATTACAAAACAGCAAGAAGGTCTTGTCTGTTTGTGTCCTTAAATATGAAAATATTGAGTAATTCTCACCCTCCTGTAAATCAGCTCCTTTATTTTCCTGTAACTGGTCAGATTTTATTTCGTTGGCTTCAGTGCTTGTCCTACCTGTGCATTTATTTCCTGTATCAAAGCTGAATTCAAAGTCTGTACCACAGGGAAATGTATTTCTGTGTGTTCTTTGTCAGGTGCTGTGAGGAATTCTGTGTCTTAGTAAACTGCTACAGCAGGTTTGTATTTTATGGAGCCCAGATTTGATTTGTCAGACTCTTCTTGGAGAAGAACAAAAGTGTTCCTGAAGTGTCAGTGGCAAAATAAATTCCTTTGCTGCTCCTAAATTGTTCAAATAGTGCAAAGGAAAAGAAATTGTGGTGGGAAAGGAAGAATTTGAGTTTTCCTTTGCAAAGGGTGCTAATTCAGGTTTTATTAAATAGATGTAAAATGAAGTCATATTTCCCATTCCTGAAGCATTTTAATACCAGCTGGTGCAAATCTCAGAAAGAAGAAAGTTGTGGTGTTAACGTCCCCAAAAGTTAGAATTAGCTCTTTATACAAATGGGGAAACAAAAAAGGATGAAATGATGTGTTAATACCTGCAGTGCTTTTGTGCTGTGACGTGTCCCAGGAGGTGCCCTCAGTTCAGGGAGCCTGGCAAGCTCCTGGTGGGATGGCAGCTCCTGCAAAAACGTCTTTTGGGGCCATCCAAAGGTTTGCAAAGGAGTAATTGTGACATTTGTGCCAGCAAAAGTAGAAATGATTGCTCAGAGTGGAATTTCCAGACCCTGATCCAGACCCTGGCAATCCCTTGTGGCATCAGTGTGAGGATTTAATCAACTCTTGGTGCTGAAGTCAGCAGAAATTAAGGCAGCTGCTGTCGATTCCTGTAGCAGTCCTTTAAATGCCACTGTCTGGGAGTGTTTTGGACACAGCCTGGCTTTCCTTATCCCACAGATCTGGGCTCTTGTCTTGGAAAAGGGATGTTCTCCAGGTGCTGGAGAGCTCTGGGGTCTGCCCTCGCTTCTCGCTCATCTCTGGCTGTGGGATATTTGATCCTGGAATGAGCTGGGCCTGGGCAGAGTGAGGCCGGGGAGGCCCTGGCACAGTTTTCCCAGAGAAGCTGTGGCTGCTCCATCGCTGAAGTGTCCGGGGATGGGACTTGGAGCAGCCTGGGGGAGGGGAAGGTGTCCCTGCCCATGGCAGGGGGTGGAATCAGATGATTTTTCAGCTCCCTCAGATCCCTTCCAAACCAAACCATTCTATCTCCTCGAGATTATCCTTTTTTTTTTTTTTCTCCTCTGCTTTTCCTCTCTGTCTCCAGGGCTGTTTCCTGGCCTGTTTTTGGGGTCTCAGTACCCCAGGGTTGGGTGCAAGGGGTGCTTTGATGGGGAAGAATTTCTTTCTTTTCTTCCCTGCAGTTCTCCTTTTCTGTCATGTTGGTGCAGATAGGAACTGAGGCAAATACTTCACAAACCCATCCTGGAGCCCTTTCCAAAGGCAGCCAATCTGCTTTAGAACAACTCCAAAAGCAGCTCCACTGAGGAAATTGCAGAGTGTGTGTGCAGGGCAATTGTCAGGGGGGCAACATGAGAACTGCTTGAGCTGGCCTTGCCACCAAACGAGGGGGTTTTGTACCTTTAGCTTTACTCACTTGGGACATGTGACGTTGGTAAAGCATCTCAGTGTGATTTCACCAAAGTACATCGTGTGCTTGAAGTCAAGAACTGCAGCTGGTTAAAAAGACTTCTTTCTTCATGGAAATGATGTTTTTTTCTGCCCATCCCTCTTGAAAAAGGGCTTCAGAATAAATCAGATCTTTGATTTCAGCCCAGCCATAAAGAATTTGGATGGTGGTGTGGTTGTCTGCAGCAAAGGGTGAAGCTGAAGGTTCTTACAGTGGCTCCAAGAATACTTTTGTTATATTTTATCACTTAGACCTGTTCTCTGCCATATTTATTATTGGAGATTTTTGTTGCAAATCCAGAAGTTGGGCCTAGTTGAGTTGGGCAGAGTCTTGTAGAGGGGCTTTCAATGTGGTGCCTTTACCATAAATAGTTTATTGATGTTCCATCACTTGAGTCATTCTGAAAGCCAGGGTGAGACGAGGAGAATGTGGAGTAGAAAATCAATAGTTATCCAAAGTGCAGAGGACCTGTTGTATTTCCATCTCCTGCTAATGACCCGGAGTTTACTGTGAACACATTTGCTCCTCTGTCTGGGCTGAAACGAGTTGTCATTAGGAGCCTGGATGTTAGAAAGTGGTTTTATTGAGCTGCCAATGACATTAAAGTCTCATTTCCCTTTGAAGAGGCACAGAAATATTGTTCTGTTCATGTGCTGTAACCAGAACATTAAAATTTGATTATTGCTATCATTAGAAGTCTGTATCCATACTAATGCAATTATCTCTCTTTGCCCATGTGTTGTTCCAGGCTTTCATTGAAGCACCTGTTTGAGAGTGAAATCTGGTGGTGCTGAGGAATCTCATTGTTTTGGAAATTATTTTCTGCACAAGAAGTTCCATCAAAAAATTCCTCGCTCAAAAAAAAAAAATCAATGTAGTAGGAGTATCTTTGTATTAAAAAGCACTCTTTTTTTGCACTTTAGGTCACTGTGATAATCAGATTATTGGAGATTTTTTTTCCCTAGCAAAATCCTATTTGAGATGTGAAGTTCTTTTACTTCTCTGAGCCCTGAAATCAATAGACAAAATACATTCCTGGCCATATCAGAGCTGAAGTGTGTTGAGTGAGGAAATCTGACCTGTTGTCATAATTGAATACAGGTTGTTAAAATGGAATCTTTTGCTCCTCTGTGCCTGAACTGGTTTGGTGTTTTCCCCATCACCCTGGGGTGACTGGTCCCAGTCAGTGCTGGGCAATGACCTCCTCTTTGGGGCTGCATTTATTTTTCCTGTCCTCAATTCATTAACTTTGTCATGAGGATGTTCCCTGTTTTCCATAAACAGATTAAATCCTGACCCTTCCTGCTCTTTCCAACCAGGCCTGGACAAACCATATTTTAAGGATGACTTCACTAGGAAATACCAGGGGGAAGAATTAAATGAGTTAAGGCATTAGTTCTCAGGAGAAAAGTCTGTTTACAAACCTGCAGTATTTATTACATACCTCATTTAGCTCATTCATCATTTTAATAGAAAAATGAATCTTTTTAGATGATTCTGAAATAATTTGAGGTAAATTACACAGCCTGAGGCAAAACAGGATTGCTTGGTGCAGGGAGAGCTTTTGGAGAAGTAAGCACGAGCACAGACTGTAATTCACAATTTATGGCAGTAAAAATACTAAAGGCTCGTATTTGAGCATGAGATTTAAGGTTTGGGAAGCACATGGTACAAAATTAAATCTACTGGCAGTTGTTTTGTCTCTTATTCCTCAATTTTATAATTTAGAAAGTAGAAATTTCTCATGAAACCTCGTTGAAAGTGGAAATTTAGGGAGTTTCACTCATAAAATCTTATTTAGTCCTATGCACGTGGTTATTTTTGTGATGTTTTTATGGTTTGGAAGTAGCAGTTTTGTTGCAGCAAAACCTCTTTTTCCTGTGGGAAAAAGGAACCTGGATTTGGTTGTTCCAAATAGAAGGAAGAAGGTATTTTGGAATATTGAGGATGGGATCTATCTTTTATTTTTGTGTTTCATTTTGGGGAAAAGAAGTTAGGTTGGTGTTTAGAGAAGGAAGTGAGATGCAATGAGCAAGACATTTATATTTGGAATATAAACAATTCTACTGCACTGACTGCACTCATATTCCTTGGAATAAACAGAATATTGCACCTTTGGTTTAGGTCTCTCCTGGCACACATTCCTTCTTCCTCTCCCTCTTTTCTTGCATTGCTACTGCAGCACTGAAAAGTTTGGGATAGAAATTCAGGTATTTGGGGTAGGTCCTGTAGGGATCTTAAAGAGGTGATGTGAAACCACTGTGTGAGCAAGAAACTCTTGCGAAGCAAATAAAGTTGATAATTTTCTCCCCAGTAAGAAAAGGGGCTGCCTGTCACATATTTGCAAATCATAAATGATTTTCTTACCTGGCCTTGAAGAAGTGGAGGTCCATTTGATATCTAAAATTAATAAGTGAACAGTTTTCCCTCCACCTTGATAGAGGAAAATGGTAAAAAGAATTTAAAATAGCCCGTGGGTGGTGCTGGAGTTGGAATCCCAGTATGATTTGTCACATAAATTGGTAAATAAATGTTTTATTTCCTCTCTGAAATTGCCATGAAGGGCCCGAGAACCACAGGTTGCCTTTTCCTGGCTCTCTTTTCTGTCCCTTTACAACGTCCATGCTGACATTCAAAATATTTGTTTCAGTGGAACAACAGAAATAATTTTCTCCTTCCTTCAGCATTTCACTTGGCAACATGTTATAGATGTCTTTTTTTATAATTTTTCTATGTAACAGTTAATGGCTTTTTTTTCCCCTCTGTGTCAAAGTTTGACAGACAGGAAAACCACGGTGAAATGAGAATTTTTGAAGGCAAGCAAAGTACAGAGAAGGAGCATTTATTCTCTTTAAGCTTTCTTTTTGAATGGTGAATGTGTTTTGATAGTCAAGCAGCATTTAAAGCATGTTATTTTTTAATTCTTATATAGCAAACCCCAAGATATTTGACTGAAGCAAAATTAATCACTGTGTTATTTCGGCATTCAGATGAAGATCTAGTGCTTTACAAAGCCTGCTGCTCCATCAATTTGTTCTTTGGGTTGAATTCAAATTGAGTTCATTTTTATAGATTCACTGCATAATACTCTGCTCTCTCCTCCCTCATTCATTAACCAATTTGCTCGTGCTACTCCCTTTTTATTGAACGGTAACAAAATTGCCGTGCTATCTCCCCAAATGAATGTCATCATTCCTTGTCATGCACGGGCAAAAAGTGAGGCTAAGAATCCCTTTTTTCCACACACCTTCCCCTCTTTT
Source organism: Nicator chloris (assembly GCA_013400495.1). Taxonomy (NCBI): domain Eukaryota; kingdom Metazoa; phylum Chordata; class Aves; order Passeriformes; family Pycnonotidae; genus Nicator; species Nicator chloris. The sequence continues at coordinate 26,371 of WAAE01023997.1, forward strand.
CAGGGAGCAGGCTTGTTTCTGCCCCGGAGGTAACACCAGGAGAACGTTTTAAATACCCTTCTCTGTGTATAAATATTCCCAGCCAAGCTCCTTTTGATTATCTCTGGGCCTTTGGAGCGTGGACACCCTGCCAGTTGTGTGACACAACAAAAAGCACATCAAAGCCTTGTCAAGGCTCGTCCTGGGACGTGACACGCTACAAATGCATGCCAGGGATTAAAATGGGTGTGTTTGACACCAGGCTGGAAACAAAGGCCTGGGCCTCTCTTACTCTGATTTTTATTCAGTATTTCTTTGCTCTCAGATTAGGCTTGCTTGGGTAGGGATAGATCCACTTGTGTCTCCTTTGATGCCTCAGGAAGGCTGACCTGGCACAGAGGCAGGACAGAGCTAGAGAATAAAGTGGATATTTATTAAAGGCCTTCAAGGTACACCTTGGGCAGGGCAAGAGCCTGGCCAGGACTACACCCAAGGTGGACCCAAAATGGACCCAAAATCGGCCCAAAATGGTCACAAAATGGACAGAAAATGGTCACAGAATGGTCACAAAATGGACA
>WAAE01023997.1:27050-118303 GCA_013400495.1 Nicator chloris
CACAAAATGGACACAAAATGGTCACAAAATGCACCACCGGTCACCAGGTCTCACACTTTTATAAGTTTTGGTCCATTTGCATATTGGGGTTATTGTCCAATTACAGCTTCAGGGTGTGAAGTCCCATCCTTCTTGTTTTCTCTCTTCAGTCCATCGTTGTTCGTGTTTTTGGGCCTGAGGCTTGTACCAGTTGTCCTTGGTCTCCATCTGAGAAAGGATTTGTTTTGTGTCCCTGAGTGACCCTGAGTGTGAGCTCAGAGCTGCACCCCTGGGCAGCACAGAATCTGAAAATCATGGAAGTTAAAACTTCAGGCATCACCTTTAGAGTGCTCTGCTTGTCCTCATTTTGGGTTGGATGACCAGATTTAGGTGTTTTGGGGGACAGAAGGATGGAAATCAGGCACTTTGTTTTACTGCTGCTTTCAGGAGTGGCTGAGGTCACTTGGTTTGCTCAGCTTGGAGAAGAGCCTGAGGGAAGTCCTTTTTAGATGTAATTTCAAGTTTTTAATGGTTTTTTAAATATGTTTTTAATATCTTTTCACATCAGTGGCTGTCTGGAATATATTGAGGTGCTCAAGTGTTGTAGCAATAGGTGCCAATATAGCTAAAGCAGGTGTACACAGATTGATTAAAAAGGATATTTCATGGAGAGGATGAGGAAAAAAAGTGGAATGTCATGGTGAAGTCTGTAGGTTTTGGGGGGTTTTCTACAAATTTTAAGAGATTTTTCAGTCCTATCAAATGTTATATGATCTGTTCTGTGGTAGCTGTACCACAATGTGCCTGGAGGAAAAACTACTCTGCTTCTTTTTTTTTTTTAAAGAAAGGAGGAGTTTAATGTAAAGCTTAATAAATTGGGGATGTTAAAACACCCTTTTAGTTCAGTAATAAGAATTATTCTCCTGATAGCCCAATCCTCTGAAGGCTGAGGGTCTTTAATTGCACTCAGCCCTGCAAAGTGCAGGGGACTGTGGAGCTGGAAATCCAACCTCCTGCCAGGAAGCTGGAGTTTGTGTGTCCTCTTGGGTCTTTGGGCAATCTGACACGTTGCTTCAAATGGGAAACAAAAAAACCTTTGAATAATGTGAAGAATATAAAGATTTAAAGACCAAGAGGCACCTTCCACTTCACACAAGACCTGATTTCAACAAGCAGCCAACAAAACTTTAATTTTGAAAGCAGAAATTGGTTTCAGCTGTCGATGCTGTTAAAAATTTCACACAGGAGTGATATGGGAGAACATAAATTTGGGTTTTTTTCATAAATTTTGAGTTTGTCAACATAAGTTTGGGGTGGCTGAAGCAAAAGATGATAATAGTTCTTGTCTCATTGCTTTCAGTAGTTTAGTTGAGTTTGGAAAATCCACCCTTCTGATAACCTACAAGATACTGCAGTGTCTTTTTTTTTTTAGAGCTATTTGAATTCAAATCACGCTTCTAAATAAATAAATAAACCTCATTACTCCTCATTTTCCTAATTACCATGCAGATAAACAGTGGGAATCGTGACATTAGGATAAGTAAGTGGCTTATGATTTTTCTTCAGCAGAGGAAGAAAGCCTTGCTGTTCCCCCTTTTCCCCCCTTGGGCCACGCAGGAGTAATAAATGAGCAGATCCAGAGTAGTTTCTGATGGATGCTTAATGGGGCTGTGCTGGAGCCAAGGGCTGGTTTCTGCAGCAGCTGTCACAATTCCCAGTCATGAACACACCTTGAATGCTTGCAGGCCAAAATCAGGGCATTTCCCATCCATAAAGGCACCAAGCCATGACTTGGAGAAAGGACTTCGGGCTGAGGGAAGTGTTGGAGTGTGGAGGGTGAAGAGTGTGAGCGTGAATTCAAACAATTCAAGTAATTTTAGAGGTTTCAGGTTGACTTTGAAAGTTTCTTTATGTCTTTAAGGCTGTGAAGAAGCCAATGAGGGACTTGTGCACCCTTTTGCTGGGTGGTTCAGAAAGCTGAAAGCTTTGGAGGCAGAAAGCTGCTTGGAAATCTTCTGGGAGGGAAGAGGATGATTGTGTGCAGCAATAACGAGTCATTTCCAGTGTGTAAAACAACAGAAATATTCAAATTTCCCAAATACTCAAGACATGCCAGCAGACTCACAGCAATGGCTTCGTGCACACGATATTTTGGAGTGAGGAAATACTTCTGTGGAATAACTAGCAGGTTTTCTTGTAATGCTCTGGAAAGAAGGATAATTAGAGGGGGTTGTTTCTGCCTTCATCAAGGGACATCTAAGAAGTGCTCAGATAAAGAGGTCAGCTGGCTCTTTGTTTTACATCATAGTAACTCATGTCATATTTAAATTTTCCTGCTCACTTTTATCTGCCTGTTTGAAGCATGAGCAAAAAAAAAAAAAAAACCAAAACCCAAACCCTTGTAGTTATTCCTTTTCAAAGTAATGATGTAGGAAGGAGATACTGAACTTGAGCAAATCATTCTTTGAACCCTCTACCTGCGAGTGGGGGAATGCACAGCACAAAAATAGCAGCTTTTGATAGGTCTGGACAGTTAATTTTCAAGTTTTCTACCAACAGACTTGACCTTGAGGAAAATAAGGGGATATTGACCCTCATCACATCTGCAGGTGACACCAAGCTGACAGAGAGTAGGTTTGGCTTGGAGATTAGGGAAAAGTTTTTCCCTGTGGGGGTGAATTGGATGTGGAATATCATGGAAAAAGCTGTTTGTAATTACCTGTTCAGAGTGCTGACAGTCTGGTGCCTGGGCATGGGTAAAGGTGATAAATAAATGAGATTTAAAGATTACAGGAATACAGAGTTCACAACTGAAGTTCACCAGAGAAGAAATACCACATAAAATAAGTCCTGAAATCATGATTTTGCCGTGTTTTGTTGCTTTGCTTGACAGTAATTTTTTCTGGTTTAAAACCAAATTTTCCTTCTCTTCATCTTTCCAAAGTTCAGGTAAGTTCATATCATATTTTAGATATTGGGGAGAGTGATACAACTCTTATTCCATGGGAACTGCTAGACAAACCCAGGACATTCTTTAAGCTTTCCAATTTGTCCTGAAAACAAAAGTAGTTTTTACTGTTGGAATTGTGACTCAGTGCTGCTTTTGTGTAGGCTCATATCTGAGTTTTAATTCTTCTTTTTAAATGTGGCTATTTCTTCCATAAATTCTGCTCTTAGATTGGTTTTTTTTACATGTTTCTGTCTAATTTTTTCCCACTATCCCATTTCTTTTTCAAATCTGTTTCTTTCCATCTCTGCCAGCTCCTGGAGGTTCCTCCTGCCCTTGGTCACCCCAGTTCTTCATTTTTTGCTTTCTTTTTCTCCAACTCTCTCCCTTTTTTTCCTCTCCCTGTGGAAGAACCACAGCATCCTTTTGTTCATATCTTCAGGACAAACTTCTGCCTCTTTTCTCTGATGCCTGAGAGGCTTTTTTTGTCCTCTTGGCCTCTGTTTCCTGATGCTGCAATGTTCCAGAGTTGGTGGAAGGAATAATTGCAAGCAGAATTCCCTATAATCCCTGCATTCCTTTTTGTGGAAGACTTTTTGTGTTCTGCTGCAGATCTCTGGGTTTATTTTATTTTATTTTATTTTATTTTATTTTATTTTATTTTATTTTATTTTATTTTATTTTATTTTATTTTATTTTATTTTTCCCCAGGGTCTTATGGACATGGTTAAGTTCAATTTGACTTTATTGGAGGTAAAAGGAGGAAATGCCCTGAAACTCTCCTGGTGGGCACCTCTCTGCTGGCTCTAACCAGATTCCTTGGAAGCTCCATGAATGCAGAAATTTCTCAGCAGAAGAAAACGAAATTCTTTTTAATATTAGGGAAGAGTTTTCTCTCTTTTTGTGACATGGATGAACTGAATTTGGCTTAGGCCCTCAGAAAAGGTGCAGATGAAGCGTGGAGCATCTTTAACTCTCTCTCGTGCTTCTGGAACTGTAGCTCGAGGGTCTGTGGAGTGGAAAATGAATGGAAAGTAATTTTATTTTATGGAGAGGGTGACACAAGGTTTTTGTACTGGTGGAACAGTAAGGAGACAACTGTTTCTTTTCCCAGTAGTTTTCAGTGCAAGTCTGATCATAGTTTGGAAGGAAAAGAGGGGATTTTAAACCAGTTTTACTGTTCACATTTGGTTTCAAGGGTGTGATAGTTAATTATGCAGAGGAACAAAACTAATTAGAAGAATCTCCAGTTTATGCTGTCTTAAAACTTTAGGATTGAGATTTTTTTTTTCTGTGTAGTGGCCTGGCTATAAAGCTTTAATCCAAAGTATCCCTGCACAGTCATTGGCAAAGAGAGGAACGTTTTCCCTGCCTGCATTTCAGGTGGTTACAGGTGCCATCAGCTGTGCCAGAATTTTCCACCCTCAGATCTCTTTATTATTAAAGAAAAACAGGTGCTTTCAGAATACAACCTGAAAGGATTCAGATTGCAGCTTTCTGATGAAGTGGATTTTCCTGAAGTGTCCGTGTCCCTGTAAATGCTTCTCTGGCTTGAGGGCTTCTGGTTGTCTTCCTGTGGAGACAACTTCTATAATTCAGGTGATTTTCACACAAAAGATGTAAATATTATCATGGCACACAAAAGCTGCTGATTATAAATCAGAAACATCTTGTGTGACAGGACAAGGAGCAGTGGTGTTGTAGGACACAAAAAAAGGATGAAAGACTCCAAATATTTCAGAAGGCAAAGAGCATAGAGAAAAAGCTTTATTGTCTAATTCTTTCTGCTTTTATAAGGTGTTGTGCTACAGACTTAACACGATTGGTGAGCAGGAACGACACCTCTCTGATCCCAGTGGTTAAACCAGAGAAACAGCTCCAATGTTTGGAGAACTAGAAAAGCAAAACACCCCCTGGAGAAGGATTGTTTGGAGAAAGGAGAGTTGTTTGCCAGGATTGTTTTGAGAAGAAGCTTTCTTGAGGAATTTTTCCTTGGGAGAAAGTTAGCAGGCTGAAATCTCTCAGACCCAGAAATATCAGGCCCACAGAGCAGTGGTTTGAAACTGAAACAGGATGGATTTGGATTGGAGAGAAGGAAGAAATTTTATGTGAGGAGAGTGTGAGGCCCTGGAATAGAATTCCCGGAGCAGCTGTGGCTGCCCCTGGATCCCTGGAAGTGTCAAGGCCAGGACACTTGTGGAACACAGTGTGGACAGGGTGTGGAACACCCAGGGATAGTGGAAGATGTCCCTGCCCATGGCAGGGGGTTGGAATTAAATGATCCTAAAGGTCCCTTCCAACCCAAACCATTCTGGGATTCCCTATCAGAACATCTTTTTTTCCTTTTAATAATTTGTGCAGAATTGGGGGGACTCAAGGGTCTTACACTGGGCTCCTTTTTTCCTTTGGGATCTATTGTGCCTTCCATAGTTCTATTAATTTAAGGTTTTACCTCTTTGGCCTTAAAATCCCTTTGGTCCTGTGAGTAATCCCAGATTCCTACTCATTGCTGCATTCCTTGGGATTGGGGCATGTCCTGCAGGATTAATTCTGGATGTGGCCACAGGGGAATGGAAGTGGATTTGGAGCCCCTTCCACAGAGGGGTTTTGGGGTTGTGCTGCAGGATCTCATCCAAGGGTTTCCCTGAATTTCTGGAGGAGCTGCCTGTGCTTCCCTGGGATCTCCTGCTGTGCTCGTGGCAGGATGCTGTGATAGCACTTTAAGAGAGTAATAAATAGCTTGTGTAAGTCGTTCCTTTACGTTGGAGTTTCTATGGAACAATTTTACAAATTGTTGCATGTCACCGCTGTAAATGGGTCGAGCACATCGCCGAGTGTGGAGCTGACAACAAAAAAAAATCAGGGCTTGTTCTACTCGTGAGGAGAAAAAAAAGCTATTTTATACTCCATTAAACTGTTACACATCATAAATAATTTATGCTCAGCCTGCTCTGTTCTCTAGCAAAGATGATAAAACTCGACATTTTCGGAGCATTTTAATGGATATCATCATTTTCATGACTTTCTCTGTAACAGAAACCTCGTTCCTGCAATATTCCCCTGGTCATTACATGGCTGCAACTGGGTTAAATTAAAAGAGTGCATTCAAAAGTGAGTCCTTGAGTCTTGCTTTGAGCTCCACAAGTCTCTAGGAACAGATTTCAAATATATTATAGAATGTATTTGGGTTGGAGGGGACCCTAAAGATGATTTAATTCCAACCCCCCTGTTCTAGGCAGGGATGTCACCCACTTGAGCAGGGTGTATATGTAGTGTCTCTATATAATTTTGCTCATTTTAATTAACATTCTAATTTTTATTGGTTATTTCTATCATTTCCAGAAGTGTCTGAACACCTCATGTAATATTATGAGGATGTCTCTGTTCCCAGACCAGAATACCGATGATTTTTCTGCTTTATACTGAACTTTTAGATAATTCATATATTTTCTCGAGTGTACAGAAAGGTTTTTAGACTGTTTTGTGGTCTTAAATGTGCCCTTTGCTTTGCCAGTGAAAATTTCTTCATATTTTCTCAGTGAAAAACTCTCCAAACAAAATAGCATAGTAAAAATAAAACATGCCCGGAGATTTAAAAAAACAACCCAAACAACAGAACTGAAGTCTTTTGGACAGCAGCATTTTTTAAAATGTGGAATTTAAAAGCTGACTGAAATTTTCAAAATTGTAGAAAAATGTCAGCGTGGAGAACTCGTTCTGTTTATTTATACAGTGTTTTGGAGCTTCTGAGAGTGTTACTGCTGTGTTTTCCTGAGGTGTGGTGCCTGATCTGAAAATCTACAGGGCTAAAATGGGGCTTCACTTAGAGCTGCCTGCTTTCCTTTTGTGAATAAAAGTATAAAATGTGCTATTCCTAAAATGGAACTGCTTCATCCAGTGAGTGATGCAGTGGAAGTGTCCAGAATTGATATTTGACCTGGGCTATCAGTGCTGGATTTAAGCATGAATCTAGAGTGCCATTGATAGAAATTACAGTTCAGGTTCCAATGCTGGTAGTGGGAGTTCATCCTTAACTTAGAAATGAGAGAACATGGCCTGCTTTGGAAAGACAGGTGTCTGCTGAGGAAGGCAGCAGCCTCCCTTGGAATGGAGAATTCAAACCCCCTCCCTCTGAATTATTGTAATTCTGAAATTCAGGGGCTCTCAGGCAAAGATAAGGTAATAGGAATTCCAGTTCTTTATTAGGAAAATTAAATAAAAATGCAGCAGTACAAAAAAACCACTGCCAGAGTGAGAACACAGCCTGGCACTCTGGGTCAGGGCGTTGGGAGCAGCCCAGTTCAATCGTGGCTGCAGTTCTGCAGTGCCAGCTGTGGTTCTGTTGGAGCACAGATGATCCTGAAGGCTCCAGTGGTGCTGAGGTGGCTCTGGTTCCTCTGGGAATGCAAACAGGCTGTGCTGGAGCTGTGAATGCCAGGTTTGATCCAGGTGGGAATGCTGGGCTGCTCCCCCTGGGTGCAGCATCTCCCAGGGGGATGATGGAATTTTATCAGCCCTGCACTGAGCCTCGATGGCCCATGGACAGAAGATCCCTGGAGTTCTGAGGGATGGAAGAGATAAAGAAACATTTCTGCAGTTGGTTTGAACAGCTGGCAGTAGAATACATACTGCTGGTTACATCTTGCATTGCAAGCTAAGACATAACATCAACATTTTATTTTCCTGTGAAGAGCGCAAATTTTTCCCAAAAGAACCTTCTTTTTGACAAATCAGTTTTCATGTTTATACTCCTACACAAACTACCATCAATTGGGTTGGAAAAGTCCTAAAGATCCTCCAGTCCAGCCATTCCCCCAGCACTGCCAAGGCCACCACTGACCATGTCCCCAAGTGCCACCTCCACATGGCTTTAAATCCCTCCAGGGATGGGGACCCCTGCCCTGAGCAGCTTGTTCCAATGCTCACTATTTCAATGATAGTACTGATAAAACACTTGATATTTGTATTTAATACCATTGTAGTGTTGAATTTTAAACGATGGCAGAGAGTTTTTGGGTTTTGTGTGTGTTCTTCAAAGTATTTTTGTGTAGATTTAGTGCATCTTTATAACAGAAATATCGCCTTTAACTTGTTTTGGATTAAAGGAATAATCGAGTAGTTTTGGTCTCTTTGAGAGAGTGACTGTGTAATTATATCTTAAATTTCTCTTTGTTGTTACCTGCTCCTTTAAAACTGCTTAAACCCAGGTAGAATATTGCAGAAAATATTTTCGAGATAATGAAATTCATGGTCCTCTGCCAGGAGATGACATTGACTGGGGAACTGTCCTCGGACAAATTAGTGATGGTTCCCTTTGTGTAGAACATTGCAGAAACAGCAACAGCCATATTAAATCTTAATCAATAACAATGTTTCACTAATTACAGGAGCGAGTTTGTATATTGGATAAATTGCTGTTTGTAAACGTTGTATTATATTAACTAAACCAGCTAATTACCAGAGCAGAATAAACAGAAGGTTTGCTAAAAGCTTCCATCCGTAGCTCGGAGCAGTGGCTGCTGTCTAATATTTCAGTCAATGTGGAAAATAAGGTAATGACATTATAAATACATTTATAACACAGGACGATTTCTTCCAAAATGCATGTAAGTATTATTGCTTTACTATGAAATATGATTTATTTAATGCATTTCAGCCCCCATAATATTAAGATATAATTGAGATGGGGGGAAAAAAATTGCATGCAGTCAGAGTCTGCATGGAAGTGAATCACAGTCTAAATTGCTTGTAATTTTAAAGGCACTTAGGGGAATCGTGAAATTTAGCTAATGCAGCCTTCGGTGTAAAAAATGGGAAGAAAACAATTGGCCAGTCTTTCAAGTTTTATTTGACTTCACATGGTGCTTTTTTTTTTTTAATATCCTGGTGACAGCCAGGCTGGGAGTGAATAAACAGAGCTGCTAAAACTTTATCCCCATCTCGTGATAAGAAATGTGGTGAGGGCTGGGCATTGAGAGTGAGCAGGGAGGAACAGAGCTGGGGGGGAGTGAATGATAGCACAGCCAGTGAGATGGGAATTCTGATGGTTATTGCTTTCAAAAGGCTGCAGCTTTCAGGGCTGGCCTTTATGGTTTAATTACTGCCTGAGCAGTTGCTGGTGATTTCACTGAATCGCTGAGCTCCCACACGGGCACCACCAGCAGAGCTCTGCCTGAGCAACCCCACTTTTCCTGCCAATGGACACCAGCCTGGGCTTAGCTTAACATGAGCTGTCAGCTGAGAGAATCTGGCACTGCTCGTTGTCCTCAGGCTGGGTTTGGCTCCAAAGATGGAATAAAGAAGTCAGAGTAAGCCCTAAGGCTGGGCCGAGATCATTTGATCTCAGTAGGAGATGAAATGGGTGCTTGTAAAATAAAGCTCTTTTTGGTTCTTGTGAGAAGTAACTTCTGTTGAGGAGATGACTTGGTGCTTTTAAAGACATTTCTTGTTTCTTGTGTAAACTGTGTTAATGATTCCATAAAATATAAATCATGGGATCACAGAGTGCTTTGGGTTGGGAGGGGTTTTTAAAGCTTGTGCTATTCCATCCCTCTGATTCCATCCCCCTGATTACAGAGAGTAGGTGTGTTCAGACAGAGAATCCTGGAATGGTTTCACTGGGAAGGGACCTTCAACTCATCCAGTTCCACCCATCCCATGGGCAGGGACGCCTCCCACTGTCCCAGGCTGCTCCAGCCCCCGTGTCCAACCTCCCCTTGGCCATTGCAGGGATCCAGGGGCAGCCACAGCTGCTCTGGCAATTCCAGCCCAGCCAGGAATTGCTGCCCAAGATCCCATCCCTCCCTGCCCTGTGGCAGTGGGAAGCCATTCCCTGTGTCCTGTCCCTGCAGGCCTTGTCCCCAGTCCCTGTGCAGCTCTCCTGGAGCCCCTTCAGGCCCTGGCAGGGGCTCTGAGCTCTGTTTGGATCCTTTTCTCCAGGCTGGAAACCCCCAGCTCTCCCAGCCTACGCCAGGGGAAATCCTATCCCATTGCCCATAATTTCAGGATTATTGGCAGGCAGAGCATCACAGGGTAGGAGCTGAAACGAGGAGTCAATCAATGGCTCATCCCTGTCATTTCCCATCCAGACAGACTCCGGGCTCTGCCCAGCACCTTCTCCATCCAGGAATATCCATGAGAGAAATGAAAGCCTCCAGCAGCTCCTCGTGTTCCTCTTTCAGGAGCTGAGGGTCCCTCACCAACTGTCCCAGCAGCCATTCATGCAAACACTTCCCTGATTTGCTTTATCCCTGTGCTGGAGAAGTTGGGATGAATGGTTTGAGCTAATCCCATTCCTCGCTGCTGGATTGACACAGCAGCCCTGGAGCCGTGGCACTGGGATCAGTAACCTTTGCACAGGGAGCAGCTGCACCTGCAAGATGATTTTGAATCTCATTTGACCCAAATGAATTTAAATCTCCTGCAATGATTAGTTACTTTGTGAGTAGTACAGACTGGAAAATTCTCTAAGCCTTTCGAATATTAACTCCAGATTACTGGATGTAATCACTTTTTTAATAAAGGAGAACTTCGAGGCTGGCAAACCACATTGGTTTTATTTTGTGTGATTAATTAAAAAGCATAGTAAGGATGAATAATAAACATAAAGAATTGGTAGCTCCACTGAAGCACCACGGCTCCCTTGCCTCTGTACTTCCTTCTGCAGGCCGTTGCCAAGAGATTTTGTGAGGATTGATTAAAATAGTTTGAAATAAAGCACTGTCTATAGAAGTTCAAAGTAATTGGTATAAGTACTTTTATTAATAAAGAGAGCTTCCATAGAATGAGTTCTATCTCCGGGGCTCTCAAAGGGCTTTTGCAAGTTAAATATATAATTAAGTACATTATCTCACACTATTCACAGAAATATTTTTTTTCTGGGGTAGAACACAGTAGCAATTTATGGTGTGAAGATCTATGTGAAATTTTGCTGTTAAATGAGAAAAATGCAGTCCTTGTATTGTTGAAACCCAGTGTACCACAACGACTGAGTGTTAGAACAGAGAGAGGAAGACCAGCAGAAGCTCAGCCTAAAATCAATCAGCAGCATGAGCTTAGGGAAGGCTTGGATTGCCTTCAGAGCCCAGGATGTGGAATTAACATTTGTCCTGGTCTGCAGCTTTGTGTGGAGCTTTAATCACTCCTAGGCAAGGACTAAGCTCTGTCTAAAGCGGGAATTGTGACCCTGTTGCTCTTTACCGGGACGCTGCTCTGGGGAGTTGTATGTTTGGGTTAGGTCTGGTTTGGTGCAGCAGCCAGACTTTATTTGGGACCAGCTTTGTGCTCCTGATTCGTAGAGCCACAGAATTCCTGTCTTGCAGTTGGTGGGCATGACTGGAGCAGGGTGTGAGGGAATGAAGGGAGGCCTGGGGCTGCTCCTCCTCCTGCCCTTGGGTCACACCAACCCCATGGAAAGGTCCAGGCTGGACAGAGGGGCTGGGAAAGGCCCTGGGGGTGCTGGTGACATCCCCAGGTGTGCCCAGGTGAGCAGGAGGCTGCTGGCACCTGGATTTTACCAGGAATGGAGCAGGATCAGGGAAGTGACTGTCCCCTGTGCTGGCCCTGCTGAGGGACCCCCTGGAATCTTGGGGTCAGTTCTGAGCTGCTCAATTCGGGAAGGACCTTGAGGGGCTGGAGCAGGTCCAGGGAATGGAGCTGGGGAAGGGTTTGGAGAACCAGGAAAAGCTGAGGGAGCTGGGAAAGGGCTNCTGGGGCACCGTGGACTTGGCAGTGCTGGGGACTGGCTGGACTCGATGATCTTAGAAGGCTTTCCCAACCTAAATGATTCAATGATTCTTTAATTGAATTATTCCGAGGCTTTGATCTAAAATCCTTTTTAAAATACCACTTACAGTAGTGCAGTTCTATCAAATACTGACCACAGAAAGATCTCCTTCCAAATTGGTAACAAAGTAAAAGAAACAAGCATTGACATCTAATGGTGAACAAATGGGATTTTTATCCCTGTCTTCTATCATTTCCCGTGGACACAAATGTTTTCAAACATGTCCTTGTCATGTATTTTTCTCTTTGAGAGCAGCTGCCACCTGCGTGCTGAGATCTGCTGAAGTCTAAGGGATGTTCAAGGTGTTGGGAATACAAAAAGTACAAATTAATGCCCAAATTATTATATATATATTAAACCAATCTCAGTTCCAGCAAAAAGCTCTTCCTCCTTCCCACCCCCACATCCATAGCAGCGAGCTGAAACAAAATTAAATTTACTTAGGGAATGAAATGTGGTTTGGTTTAGACCCCAGACTTACTCCTAGGTGTGAATAAGTGTGAATTCTTGAAATAATAGTGAAAATATTAAGCATGAAATAGAGATTTGACACGTGTGCTAGTGCCCATGCATCCATTGCTGTGTGGGGATGCATTTACAGATGGATAATTCATTTTTCAGTTGACATCTCTGCAAAATAGAAAAGATTCAAATACTGAAAATAAATAAAATGATGGGGTTTTTTTATCATTTTATACTGCTGGAAGCAATTTGCCTTTATAGCTCTGGCTTCAGAGGAGAGGGAAAAAGAGGATATTTTTCTAAAGCTGCTTAGGGAACAACACATTTCCAAGTTTGTATACATCAGGTTGGATTTGGCCTTTTTTAAATGTAAACCCTGAATTTTCCATCTTTTCCGTGTCATCATCTCGTGGCTTTTCCCCCCTGACTTCCTTTCAAGTCCATTCACTTTGGGATCCCCCATGTGGCAAATCCCTGCAGTGCAGCAACCTTCCAGCTTTAATTTCCAGAATTCTTCATTAATATCTTCAGCCAGAGAAGGCTTTGAGGCCTGCAAACTGACAAGCTCTGAGAGGAAAATAGTTCAGAAAACAAATAGAGGTTTTTTTTTCCTTTATTAGTTGTCTTCTATTTCTTTTTCTGCTTAAGGGGGAAATGATTTTCAAGCTGGAGGGTGTGAAAATAAGCAGAATACAACCAGAATTGAGTTAAATGTTTACATACAGAGATATTTTAGCAATTCTTTATTGTTTAAAGTATTTTTTCCTTTGGAAATTCAAATTGAGTGTAATAAAAAAGAGAATGAACATGACTGAGACCAATAATATGTAGTACTTGAAAAGAAAAGAGTAGTTTTAAAGATGTAATTTTACCCAAAACCCATACTTTGCCTGGTTTTATGGACAACTAAAACCTGTGGATGACAGTTCAGCTATTCCAGCCCTGCACTAATCACTCCATGGAATCCCTTTTCCCCCAGCACAGGGATTTTATTTCTAGGTTCATTTTTAACATGCCCACAAAGAACTCTACACCTGCAGGAGTGCATTTTGTGTGTCTGGAGGATTTCTTGACCTTAATGCTTCTTGCCAGTCCTTAGAAATGCACAGAATTACCAAAAATTGCATATTTTTCAGGCTTTTGAACTCAGTGGTTGGGAAAGATCTTTTGTGCACAGAATTTCTTTTGTCATTTTCTTTTCCAGCACGACCTGCAGTGGCACTTTAATTTCAAAACATGGCTGTGTCTGAACCAGCTTGTTTTTTACCTCAGCAAAATTCATATTAAGAGCTGCAGTTAATAATAAAAATTTCTCAGAGGAAACCAGGCTGTAACTTGGAACTGGTGAGTGCTGATGGGGGCTGAGATAAGGAATAATTTCAGAGAATGAGCTTCATCAAAGTGAGCCTTCCGTCCATAATCCTTGTTCCTGCCTTTAATTTCCTTTTACATGACCTTCCCTGATCTTTAGGGTGTCATCCCTGTGACTGCTGTCCACATCAAAGATAATCATTGAGCACAATTGGAGTGAAAAGAGAGAAATTGGCACGTTCTGGATGTGCTGGACTTGTCCTCACCGGGTCTGCAATATTCCCATGGGCACAAAGGACGGGTGTAGGAGAGAGGAGGGAATTTTTCATCCAAACTCATTTTCATTTCACAGAATAATGGAATGGGTTGGGTTTGAAGGACCTTAAAGATCATCCAGTGCCACCCCTGCCATGGGCAGGGACACCTTCCACTAAGACCAGGCCTGAAGTAGCAAAATATTTTGGTTTTCCTTTGGTTGTTTTATGCTTTTGGTCTCTAAAGGTGATTTTTTTTTGTTTGTTTTGATAGTGGAGCCAAAGGGAGAACATGCATTAGGAAGGTACCAAACAGATGATTTGGGACCAAATATTGTGGTCAGATAGAGTTTGTTGACTGAATTTATTTTAGTTGAACTGATTTTTTCACTTCTGCTTGCAAGTTGGAGCTCATTTGATGTTTTCTGCTGCAGAATTCCAGAACTGGGCAGTGCTGAATTCGAGGCAAAGTTGCAAACTCCCAGAAATTCCTTAAATTCAATTTGGTGGAGTTAGAAAAGCACAAATTCTTGAGCTGCTCCTGAAGTTCTCGGTTTTTAGCAGCCCTGAGTGTGGGTTAAAGGTTAAAACGGTTAAAACAGTGAAAAAAAAAATTAGTTCTGAAAAAAACACCAACCAATAAAACCCAAATCCCCCCCCCCCCCAAATAAAACAAAACAAAAACCTCTCCCCAAAACTATATTTTGAATTCATGATTTTTGGTGGAGATCTTCACATCATCATCACTAAGGTATTGCTCAGAGCACAGAAAATTAATAAAAAAGGGTTTTGAAGACACCAACTTGAAGTTACCCTGAGGTTGAATGATCACAATATTTTCATTTTAATGTATTTAATACATTACCTGGGTTGTTTATAAGAGTGAGCGTTGATGGCTTTGCATTCCCAGCATCAGTGCTGATCAAATATTGTATAAAATGGTCACTGTCAGTTTTCCTTTCTGGAAATAGAGATTGAAATGGATTAAATTAACCCTGCTGTACTAACGAGGGGGAAAATGAAACTGCTGCCCTCTGATTTTTAATGCTGGAACAGAAAAGTTCCTGCTTCTGTTTCTGGATTGATTTAATCCTTAGTCACAGTTGCATTGGAGTCAGGGGCAGAATGACATCAGGTACAGCTGATATTTTACTGGGCTTTCCTCCTTCCACCATGCTTTTCATGGATGTGGTGATTAAAAGGAATTTTAGGACAAAATCTAGGAAAAATAAGGCTCTGATATGGTGTGAGAGCACTGTAGAAAATTCTTATTTTTATTTCTTTTCACCCTCTGGCTCTCTGAACACATTTCATCCTGGGAGTTCCCTGCCCTGCTTTCATTTGTTAGGAATGGTTTGAATTGGAAAACATCACTTTTTCTGTGACAGTGCAGATCAAAGTGACACAGGTTCCCCACCAACGTTCAGCAGCTCCTTCCAGTCCTGGACCTTCAAATAATAAAGTGAAGTTAATTTGTTCCTGCCTTAGATCTCTCTGTGGGCATGTGGAGCTGGCATGGCTGGGTTTTGCTGCATGCTGAGTGCTTGGCTTTTTTATTTTTATATTTTTAATATTTCTACATAAAAATAGACTCCATAGTCCTAAAAAAAAAAAACCCCAAACAAAAAACTCTGTAGTTTATTTAAAGCAGGAAAAAGTTGTGCTAGCAAGAATCACTCAGAGCTATTAAATAAGGAGTGTTTGTAACTTGATTATTTGATGAATTTTTTATTCCTTGTGAAGCTTTTAAGGAATTTTGGAGCCAGCACCAACAATTTTGGAAAAGAAGATCCCTTAAAGTTCAGCTTTTAAGCCTAAAGTGATGTTTGAGACCTGTCCCAAATGTGAGCACTGGTGAAAAATGTAAATCATTTTTCCTGTATAAAAAATCAATGTTTTGGGGAGAAAGGAGCAGGGCAGAGTGGAGCCAGGATTTCTGATAATGACTTTTATTGATGGAATTGCAGAGTGCTCCCATTAGCCATGGGCACCAGTGGGAATGGTTTCAGAATAAATGGGCACCCAGCCTCCCCCTGCACTGTGCTGAGATGCTTCTGATCTGATCTTTTTCATAAGCAGATCATTAATTTTTTAAAAATTTAATATTCAGGCAAGTGGGTAAGCTTATAGATGTCATTTCTCCTTTAAATCTAAATTTCCTTGCCATTATGGGTTTATGACTGTCTAAACCTCAGTGATAAGATAATACAAATTATTAACCTACTCCATTTAACTTATTCTCTTAAATGTTTTTTATTCCTTTTTATCCAGAGGGTTTTGTTTTAATACCAAGGCAATCTTTGAATTGCTTACAAGGGTAATCATGAATTTCTGAGCATTCAGAAATTCAGAAAAAATAAAAGCATCACAGCTTTTTTTTTTTTATCTCTGGAAATATTAGAAATCATTTTACTGCAGAGGAAAAGAGCAGTGTGATTGTATCTCCCATTCCTCATGCTGTGGGTGCATCTTAATTTTAAAAAATCCATCAATATCTTAAAAAAAAAGAAAAAAATCCAGCAGAAAAGAAGAAAATTCCCTTCTTCCACTTGCAATTCGCAGTGGTTTTTGGTAACTCAAGTTCTGAAGCCATAATTTGGGATTTTGTCGCCTTTGACCACCCTCAGCTGAAACTTTTCTTGCCTTGATTTGCCCCTTTTCGGCTCTTTTCCTTGAGGGCAGGTCAGAAATCTCATTTTTAAAGCTTGTGTGGACCAAAAAAAGGTTTTCTTACCTCCTGCACTCCATCCTTGAGGGCATCAGCTGCTGCTGAGGGGGTGGAAGAGGTCGTTCCATGGCCCAGCTCCCCTTGTCCAGCTGTTTCTAGAAATGATAAATCTGGAATGGTACCGGTTATAAACTTGGAGTTATAAAAGGGTTTTCCGCTCCTTTCCCGTTCCCTTGTTGGTGTCCAGAGGTGAGAATTGAATCAAGGAATAATAATAAAGGATAATTGATAAAGGAATTCTCCTCCATCCTCCTTCCAGATCCCCGAGCTGCAGAGCCTCTTGCTCTTCCTGCCAGGATTCCTGGTTTCCTGCTAAGGCAGGGATTTCTCCCCATGGAAATGGGAGATTCTACGCTGAGTTTTGGCCCCAATTCCTTCTCTGACTTCCTTTGGGAGGAATAAATAAATAAATAAATGTTCAGGGAGAACCTTTCTGTCTTTGACCTCCTCCCCCAGCTCCCCAGGAAAGCTTCTGCAGCCTTCAGGAGGAGAATTCTGTCAGCCTTCCGTGTTCTCTTGCCAGATCCTTCAGGTTTTTCCCCATTTTATTTCCATTTTTCCATCATTCTTGCATTTCTGTGTCTTCTTGATTTATCAGGCTTGCTCTGGGAACGTCTCAGGAGCAGGAGGTGAGCTGTGCTGGGGGTTTTACCATCTCTGCTCCTCAATTTCTAATCCATTTTTTAGGGTTTTTACATGTAAACGTGTCTGCAAGCAGAGAGGGGAATAAAAGCCTTGGCACAATAATTCCTCCCCTAAATAACAGACAGAAAAACTAGATTATACTCAGGGGATAAAAGGATAAAAGTGATTCCTCTCATGGAGCTCAAACCACCCTGAATGTCCCTGTGCTTGCACCCTTCTCAGTTATTTTATACAATTTTATACCTCCAGCTACAAGGGTGAATCTTTGTCTTCAGGTTTTCTTTTCTGTTGTGCCAAAATGCATTTAAAATATTGCTGTCACTTTTGAACAGTTTGGGAACGTTTATGTTCAAGCTCTGGAGTTTTTTGAGGAGCTGAGCTAAGAGGGAGTAAAATATTCAGGGGCTTTGACACTCCCTGTTCTATTAAAAATAAAAATAAAACCCTGTAAAAGTATCAATGGCTGTTTTGGTCCCACAGAATTCAGGAGTAGATCTGTAGTTAAGTAGTAAATTAAGTAGAGACATAAATAAATATATTTATAAACAAATTTAAAACTATATAAATAAATATAAATAATAGATACAGTTACAAATATTATGAATATATAAATATATTTATATAAATATAAATATAGAAATAAATATAAAAATAATATTTATATCTAATCACACCCACAGATATGCAAAATTTTATACTCATGAGTGAGGAAAAAATCCACCTGACCAAAAAATCCACCTGTGTTTGCTTTCCAGCTTAATTTTTGGTGGAATTAAGAATTCCAAAGCCCTGCCTGCATTTTTTATGTCACTTGACCACAGCTCCATTATTTGCTCTCATTGAATTTGGGCATCCTGAACATTAAATACTTCCGTGGCTGCTTGAAAATCTCCTTATTTACTGCTAGAATATTGATTGGGGAATAAAAACGTGTTGTCTCCAATATTTCTCTGCTTTTTTAGATTAATGTAGACTTTGGCAGAAGTAGAAACACTGAAAGGTGAGACCTCCACCACTCTCTGCCAGGGGAAAAAAAATCAAACATCATAAAAATAAGATGTCTGGTTTGAATAGGCACATTCCACTCGGAGAATTGCTCATTGATTTTATCTCAGGTTTTGGGGTTTTTTTGGGTTGTTTTTAAATCTTCATTGATGCAGCAGCTCTGTTTACATGGAGCACAGCCCGTGTGCAGTTTGGACTTGTTGTTACAGATTTAGAAAACTGCAAATTCGTGTTTCTCTCCAGATTTTGAACCCTCCCAGCTGAAATTTCAGGCAAAACTGCTGTGTCTGGTTTTTTCTTCATCAACTCCGGTTAAGAGTCAGATCAACTCCTGGAGCCCCTCTGCCATGGGGAAAAGTGGGGGTGCTCACCTGGAGAGGAGAAGGCTCCAGGGAGAGCTTCCAGCACATTCCAGGGCCTGAAGGGGCTCCAGGAGAGCTGCAGAGGGACTGGGGACAAGGCCTGCAGGGACAGGACACAGGGAATGGCTCCCAGTGCCACAGGGCAGGGAGGGATGGGATCTTGGGCAGCAATTCCTGCCTGGGCTGGAATTGCCAGAGCAGCTGTGGCTGCCCCTGGATCCCTGGAGTGTCCAAGGCCAGGCTGGACACTGGGACTGGAAGCAGCCTGGGACAGTGGGAGGTGTCCCTGCCATGGATGGGGTGGCACTGGATGGGCTTCAAGGTCCCTTCCAACCCAAACCCTTCTGTGATTCCGTAATTCCAGATACACCAGAAGTTCCCTGTGTTTTCCTGCATAGAAATAATTTTTATATCATTCTGGATGGTCAGAGTTTGCCACAGGATAAGATTTATGATGAGAAAAGTGGAGTTGCTCTTGGAAAACCAGGGTTTTTAGCCTCTCCATCCATGGGTATCTGTCACTGTAGGACACAAAATGAAGAGACACAGACTCGGAGAGTTCTAAGAGCTGAAAAGACTTTTATTACAATTTTCTGACTCTTTCTGTAATATTTTCAACAAGCCCAGTGATTGGTAGGCAAAGTTAACACCTCTCCAATCACACTGGTCAAGACAGATGTCTATCAAGAAACCTCCTGTTTAAGAAAGAATGCTAACAAGATAAACTACGTACAAACAAATCTCTTATTTACAGAAAAATCCGTGAGAAAGGAATTTTGAAAAAGTAAACATCAGAAGGCTAAAAAAGCCAGGGTGACAGGTATCTGTGTTAAATAAAGGCAGAGTGTCAGGTGACCCTGAATATCTGAGTTACCACGTTGATAGATGGGATAACTTGCTGATAGCAGCAAGGCAATTAAATGTAATTACAGCTATATATAAAAGATGTAATATAATTTCTTGTTTCCTGCGCTGCAAAAATGGAATTTTTTTCCCCCCTTTTTGAAATTTCTTTTTGAAACCTCTTAACCTCTGTTGTATTTGTTACCCCTCTAATCCTAACATTTTTTAAAAGGAGAATCTCTTTAAGAGTGGGGTAGAAGGGAACTTGAGGATCACCCAGTGCCACCCCTGCACAGGGACACCTCCCACTGTCCCAGGCTGCTCCAAGCCCCATCCAGCCTGGCCTGGGACATTTCCAGGGATCCAGGGCAGCCACAGCTGCTCTGGGAATTCCATCCCAGCCCCTCTCCACTCTCCCAGGGAAGAATTCCTTCAATCCCTAGCCCAGGTGGTTTTCCTGGTTCATTGCAGAGCCACATCTTGTTTAATAACCTGCATCTCAGCAGGGTGTCGTGTACTCCGTGTTAGAAAGGCTGAATAAACATTTTATGAGCTCCTTTTCTCCATTTATGATCAGTCATGTTTTGTTCTGCAGATTTTGCCTCTTCCTCTTAAAGGACAGAGCAAAGTTGTGACTCTTCTATCATTTCCAAATTAATCTCGTTGGAACAATTCCTTGCCATTCTCGATTTCATGCGAATACCAGTGCCATTACTTGTGCAAATAGCTGCTGTGTCTCCCCACGTCGAGAGAATGAAGCATTAATTCTCACTCTGGGCCAGGACAGGCTGGATTGCATGCCAAATGGATTGGAGGCATGCAGGAAGAAAAGAACACCTCACAAATCCAGCAGAGAGCTTTGCTTTTGAGCGCTCACAGCGTTGGGCAGCGCAAAACGATTGTGTAAAAATTGACAGGTTTTAGCAACTCCCAAAAGGGGATGGTTTTTTGGGTGGTTTTTTTTCCCCATTATTATAGAAGTACTTGGCAGCTTCTATTTTCCTGAAGCATCCTATTGACTGGGATGAAACCCTCTTTTTTTAGAAAGCACTTTTAAGTGTTTGCTTTCCCTTCCAGACGCTCTCCCCCACAACAGAAAAAAATGTTTGTGTTCAAATAATGCTATTCCTTTGGAAAATGCACGGATTGTGGAGTCTCCAAGCGCTGCACTGACAGCACTCAGACTCCTGGCAAGCATCCCTGAGAGCCTGGAAAAGGAAAACGAAAGGGAAGAAATCTTTGCTGAGGCTGCAGGAGGAGTTGAGGGCACAGCTCGTCCTGTACTAAGGCACTTCCTCAGTTTTGGGCTCATTTTTGGGAGATGCAGGAAGGGCACCATGGATTACCTGGGTGGGGACACCTGCATTGTCCCAGGCTGCTCCAAGCCCCATCCTTGGCCTTGGACATTGCAGGGATCCAGGGGCAGCCACAGCTGCTCTGGCAATTCCAGCCCAGGCAGGAATTGCTGCCCAAGATCCCATCCCTCCCTGCCCTGTGGCAGTGGGAAGCCATTCCCTGTGTGCTGTCCCTGCAGGCCTTGTCCCCAGTCCCTCTGCAGCTCTCCTGGAGCCCCTTCAGGCCCTGCCAGGGGCTCTGAGCTCTCCCTGGAATTTTCTCTTCTCCCAGAGTAGAAGTGGGAAGGGAGAAGCCTGAGGAGCCACCAGTGGTGGTTTCCTTTGGTGAACCTGGGACATGGAATCACTGTCCCTGTCTTCCATGTGCTTCTCAGCACTTTTGTTCTTCTCCAGGCTGGAAGTTGCTCTTTTTGCTGTGTGGATTTCTCTGTGTTCAGAACTCTGAGGCTGATGGTTGGAAATTCACTGAGCAGAGCCTTGCTCAAGCTGTTGGGTCCAGTCAGGCTTTGTGACTCAGCAGTATTAAATTCCTCATTAACTCTTATTTTCTCTGCTGATGAGATTCTTTGTTCTGTTTTATACCTTGAGTTCCATTTAGCAGCACTTCCTCACCCCCTTTAGCTGCTGCCCCAAACAAGGAGGAGCAGCTCTGCACAAAGCTCGCGGTGTGGGTCTCTCATCCCCATTAAATTCTCATCTTGAGTGTGGTAAAAAAAACCTGGCAAGGTCGATTTTAAACTTAAAAATAGCATCTCATTAGCTGAAAAGGGGCTGAAATTTGGGATTCAAGTCGGGGTTTTTGTCAGACACCACAAGAAATGAAGTAGTTCCTTGGAGTTGCCTTCTGCCTATGATCTCGAATAATCGACACATGACAGATTTCATTGTCCTTAATTGTTTTGTAATGCTATTATGTTGTTAAAGGATGTTTCGTGCTCCAAGGAATCCAGAGTCTGAGGTAGCTCAAAGGTAAAAGTGTGGATGTTTTCAGAGGTAATACAAACATCTCAACTTTTTCGGGTTTTGCTGAGCGATCGGCTTCGCTGATAACTTGTGGCAACGAGTTCTGCAGGTTAATTATGCATTTAATTGGTTTCAAATTTGTTGCTTTTCAATTTCACTGTTCACTGAATATTTCCTCGGTCTTGTATTAAGAGAGGGAGTAAATAGGAGAGCCTGGCTCACCTTCTCTGAACATTTAATTATTTTGTGTACCTCTCGCCTGTGCACAGAGCTCTTCTCAGGGGTTTGGTCTTTATGTATCTGCAGCTTCTTTCTTTACCAAAGCTTTCCTCTGCAGTGACCAGAATATAAATATACAGAGAGTGACCAGAGCTCTGGGAGGATCTGAATTTTATTTCTGTCAAATACTGTGATCTCAGTGTGGTGCTGTCTTCTCCTTCCCCTTTTCTTCATCAATCTCCTCCTGGTTTTATTTTGCTGTTTTAGCACACGGGACAAGTTTTCCTTGGCTTTTCCTGCAGGAATATCAAGTTTTTCTCTGGGGCTTTATAGTCAAGATAAAAAAGCTTCACCTGGCTGCTGCTGACTTTTGCTTCCAAGTTATTTGCCACTCATCCACCCCTGGATCCACCCCTGGCAGTGTCCAAGGCCAGGCTGGACGGGGCTGGGAGCACCCTGGGATAGTGGGAGGTGTCCCTGCCATGGCAGGGGTGGCACTTAAGGTCCCTTCCAGCCCAAACCCTTCTGGCATTTTACCTGCCATGCTCTTCTCTGCTTTGATCTTTTTGGCCATTTCAATCCAGTGAGTTCTATGAAACCCCTGAGGATTTCATTGAAGTTCATTATTACTTGCTTTATATTTCTCTGTGCAGAAGATGCTGTTGAATTACTGTTGAATATCCTGGTGGACAGCTGGTTTATTCTTTCCAAGTGTGACAAACATTTACACTAAACTGTATAAACATTTTAGTAGAACCATGTAGAGCCATGTTTTTGGAACAATCCCTGCAGTGTTAAACCCTTTCCATGTTGTGTCAGCAAATGTTCATGACAGGGATGTCAGAGCATGGAGTAGAAATGTCAGCATCAGTCCCTCTCTTCCATGTATTTCCAGCCTCCAATTACTTAATTATATTCCTAAGTTTGAGGTTTTGTTTAGTTGCCCAGTCCCAAATTCCTGGCACACTCAGACATTCACCATCTGAACAGGGCAAAGGCTTAAAAAAAAAAAATCTAATTTATTTTTCTACTGTGGTCTTCACAAAACTCAAGTCTTTGTTTCCCTTCCTGTCTTGCGTTAAATCTGCTTTTTCCATCCAGTTTGAATATTTTCAGTGCTTAGAATATTATTTATTTCTGTTAGAATAACACAAACACCAGCAGAGCTTGAAGTATAATTATGTTAAACACTGCACAGATGTGTAGTGAGTTCCAGGCTCTGCCCTGGAGACTCTGCAATCAAATGAGAGGAGAAATCAAAGTGCAGTGAGTGGAAGCTGGACACAGAAATTCAATGACACGTGTTATAGGATTATATAAAAGGAAGATGCTCACCAATAATCGATGCATAAATCAATCCCAGCCCCTTTCAGAGCTGCTCTACTCAAGGTAATAATTCTCTGGTGCTTTTATTTCAGAATAAGTTGTTCAATCTTTAAAGAAAACGCTGAAAGACCAGCGTTGTAATTTAGTAATTAAAATACAAAGAGCATTAAATCCTGCTGTGTTCTCCCACTTTCCCAAAGCTTTGCTGGATCTTTGTAGGTAGTAATTTAAAGGGTTGTGGTAACTGTGTGGTATTAACTTAGGATTTTCACGCTTAGTTAAATATTTTATGGATGTAAAGTGAAGAACTGCAAACTGTCCTATTAATTGTTTGAATTGAATTTTCAGAGTGCTGAAAAAAAATGAAACACAGCTAAAAACTGATTTATTAATTGGTTTTGTTTCATATATGTGCACGCCAGTTACCTGTCAATATTGTCTTTACCACAGGAATCTTTTACCTGTCTCGATGCCAAAAGGTCTTTGGGGAAAGTTGGACATTCCAAAAGTTCTCCAAAATTATCTGCCATTAGCAATGCTGAGGTTAATCCCTGAATTTCACTGTTAAGTCAAATATTCAGTTTAAGGATGAATTTGTTTCTGAGTTACATCTTCAATCTGAAATTATCTGCTGGTTACAGTGCTTTTATTCTCAAGCTGAATAGGAAAACCTCTGGGAAATAAAATGGCTGCATAATTTGAGACAGAATCAATGAGTTTAGATGGTTTGTTTATTACTAAATAGAAGAATTCAATTTAACAAGATCAAAATTCCAAAAAACACAGATAAAATACCTTTAAGACCACAGATTATCTGTATTTTTAGTGTCTTTTTGAACGTCCAAAGATGAAGGTTCTGCTTGTGTTCTGTCTTTCAAATGGAGGAACCTGACGTAGTTCCAAGTGGCTGAGTTCTGTGTCTGGAGCAGAAATCAATCCCTTGAATAGCAGAGCAGCAATAAATGTCCTTTTATTTGCTGTTCCAAAGTGGATTTCCCTCCTTGGGCATCATCACTTTTTGCCTTCAGTGGGAATTGGTTCCCAGGATCACAGATTGAGGCAACTTGTGCTGGGAGGGAATGATATCAATTCATGTAGAGTTTGGATCACTTGATAGAAGAAGTGGGATATTCACAGATGGAAAATAACTCTGGAGAACGGCCCCTGATGCTGAGAGGCCTCTAATAAACACAAAATACAGGAGGTTTTCAATAGGATTCCAAATGAGATTGGCTTTGAAGTGGCTTCAATGAGGTGGTGAATTTTTACTGCTTTTATTAATGCAGCATCCCTGAGAATTATTTCCCTCTTTATGTGCAGTCCATTGAATCTTCAGTTTACAAAGCACAAGAATTGAGGCTGTCCAAATGATGATAATACAGCCCTGTTGATAAATGATGGTGAGTTTTGGACAGAAGAATGAAGAATCCTAGGTGGAAAGCTTAAATTTCAACATTTTCTCAGAATATTTGAGTATGAGGCAGCTGAAGTGCAAATTTCTTCTCTCTGGCTTGGCTTTGGACTTCAGTGGTGAATTTTTGGAAGGGTGGTGCTTCCTTATGTTTTCCTTTGTTTTACATCATGTTTGGTTTAAAAATGCATCAAATGTTGGCTGACTGTGCTTAGCAATAACTTTTCTTTACCCTTCTGTTGTTTAATCCAGGAATTTAAAAGTATTTCTCCAAAATCATCATTAATATCAATTCTGAACACGGTAAAAATGGCAAAAGTATTTATGATTTGCTACAATAGCATTGTAACAACAAAGATGGAAGTAGAACACAGTCCTAAATCAATTTACTGAGGTTTTTTTTCCCTGAATTTTACAGGATAACAATCCTCTTGCTGTGTTTTATAGAGAGAAATCCACTTTGGCTCATATGGAGCAGTCTCTGCTTCTTTCAATTTAGTGAAAAACTACATATTTGACATATGACTGAAACATCAGAAGCTGTCAGCCACGGTTAGAGACAATATTTGAATTGCTACAAATACCTGGCAGCAGTACAGATAGTCTTTAAAATGTTTGATCTCCTTGGACTGTGTTGGCTGGCTGAAAAGCATGGGTAGAATTTCAGGAATAAGTCGTGCCTCTCTTTCATTCCCAGTGACATGCAGAGATGTAATTCCGATTTTTTCGGCGTCTCTTTTTCCTTTGAACCACACTTGGATGGAAGCACGAGGCTTTTCTGCCTGTTGCTAATCACTAGAATAGTCATGAGTGTATTTTAATTTTTATTTGCAAGGAAATCAAGTCTTCAGAGTCTGTTGTTTTGAAGCTGAGCAAACCAGATGGTTCATTCGGAGCTGGGTGGGAAGTGGCAGCTTTTCTGTAGTGCTGCTATTGTACAAGGACGGGTTGGACAGGGCTGGGAGCAGCCTGGTCTGGTGGAAGGGCTTGGAGTGAGATGATCTTGAAGGTCTCTTCCACCCCAAACCGGTCTGGGCTTCTGTAATTGCTCATTTCTGGTCACTTGGTACAGATGGGTGATTCTTCTGCCCTCGTTTTGGGGTAGGGTCATAAAATAAATCAGGCTGGAAGAACTCGGGGTCCTCTCAAGTGAGTGGTGACTCAGAACTTCCTCCTGCTCCTTCTCCTCCGGGAGCCCTGTCCCTGCACGGGCTCTGAGGGACCCTGCACGGGCTCTGAGGGACCCTGCACGGGCTCTGAGGGACCCTGCAGATGGAGAAGGCTCAGCAGAGCTTTTCTGTCTCCGTGCTGGGAGGTTTTCAGGCCCCAGCTGGATACGGCCTTGGGGTGCCAGCTGTGGCCTCTTCCTTGCCCCTGCCTGAGCAGGATCTGTGGAATCGTTCTCTCGATGGTCAGATGATATACTTCAGGAGATGGGGGTTGCTCATGGAACACATGCTTTATTCTCAGGGGTCGTGGGTGCCAGCGTTTGCCATCAGCTGCCAGCCCAGCTGCTGGCGTGGTTCCAAGAGAGTTCCAAGAGAGCAAATTTCCTGTTACAGTCTATTTTATCCTATTCTGTGTTGAATATTCTATCTACAGTGACCAANCCCTAAATCATCCACCTCCTCCTCCAAGTCTCCCATAGTCTGGAGGGGCTGCCCGGGGAGGTCTGGAGTCCCCATCCCTGAAGGAGTCCAAGGAATTCCTGGATGTGGCACTCAGAGCTCTGGGCTGGGGACGAGGTGAGGATTGGGCACAGCTTGGCTTTGATGATCTTGGAGGGCTTTTCCAGCCTCAGTAATTCCAAGGTTTTCCTTTGTTCAGCTTTTTTCAGCTTTTTATTCTGGCATAACAGAAACTCTTCTTGTTGGGGCAACAACCTCAGTGAATTTCTGCCTTGGTGGGGAGCGACGTTGCTGTGGGTTTTCCTGTGCGTGTTCCCGTGACTCACATGAGGATTGGAATCTGGAGCTCTTTTCTCAGCATTTGTACATTCGTGGTTTTCTCCTTTGGTCTATAACAAGATTCAGTAAATGAAGCTTCTTGTCACATCTTCTGTTCCACACTAGATCCTTACTTGTTCGTAAATTCAATTTTTTAATTTTCTCCGTTAGCCTCCTCCTCTCAGTGTGATCTTTTTTATCTGCTCGACTCACTCTTTTAGGACTTCATTATTTTTAGAAAATGTACTGTAGCACATTTAGTGGTAATTACAGAAGCTTGTTTTAATTACACTTGTCAAAGACTCGGTTTTATGATGCATTATTGGTGCTGCCGTTTCCAATTCCCAACAATTCTCCAGCTTTACAAGTGGAAATGAACATCCCTCTTTTCAAGTGATGTGTCCACATGATTTCTTTGTGCTTTGGGATGATTTTGTGCGTAGTGATAATTTAAAAGGAATTCTTTGAGGGGGAAGGGACCAGCATCTGTTCCCAAGAATATCCATGAGTTCCTGGTGTTGCCTGTTCAGAATGATGGGTGTATTTAGGTGCTGAAATAGAGGGTTAAAAACTAAAACTGGGGCAGTTCAACATCCATTAAATGTGGAAATTGGGAATTATTTTTCTTGGGACACACCATGCAGTGGAAGAGGAGAGTAGTTTTGCTGATCATAATAATTTATGCAAATAATGAAGCTTTCTCTGATTTTATCAATGTGCAAACGTGGATGCACAGGGCTGTACCTGGGTGAGTGGGAGAGGAATTCAGTGGGTGCAGGATCCCTGGAAACATCCAAGGTCAGGCTGGACGGGGCTCTGAGCCACCTCATGGAGTTGAAGATGTCTCTGCTTGTGCAGGGGTTTGGGAGATGATCCTTCAGGTCCCTTCCAGCCCAAACCGTGATTTATGAAATACCCAAAAACTGTTCTACGATGTGACACTCACAGCCTGGACCTGAATTCCAGGCTCTGGAATTCACACCTAGCTCTGGCCCACGGGTATGCTCATCTAGCAAACCTCAGGTTGGAAAAGACATGGAAAACCTCCAACAATGTGGTAGAGGAAGATCATGTTTAGAGAAGATCATGTTTAGAGAAGATCATGTTTAGAGAAGATCGTGTTTAGAGAAGATCGTGTTTTGAGAAGATGATGTTTTGAGAAGATCATGTGTCATTGTAGGACACGAAAAAAGATGAGAGAGTCCAAATATTTCAGAAGGCAAAGAGCATAGAAAAAAGACTTTATTGTCTAATTCTTACTACTTTTATAAGGTGTTCTGCTACAGACTTAACATGGTTGGTGAATAGGAACAACACCTCTCTGATCCCATTGGTTAAACCAGAGAAACAGCTCCAATGTTTGGAGAACTAGAAAAGCAAAACACCCCCTGGAGAAAGATTGTTTGGAGAAAGGAGAGTTGTTTGCCAGGATTTGTTTTGAGAAGAAGCTTTCTTGAGAATTTCTCCCTTGGGAGAAAGTTAGCAGCTGCTAGCAGGGTGAAATCTCTCAGACCCAGAAATATCAGGCCCAGAATCATATTTTGAGAAGATCATGTTTAGAGAAGATCATGTTTGGAGAAGATCATGTTTGGAGAAGATCATGTTTTGAGAAGTCATGTTTTGAGAAGTCATGTTTTGAGATCTGTCTTGTGCTGGTGGATCCCACCTCATCCTGAGCTGCCAGCAGATCTCCTGTGGGATGGTCCTTAGGGAGCTGCCACCACTTCCTTTTAACCTTTAATCCATTAATTTTTCCTTCAGGCTCGTCCCAAGACCTGCAGATATTCCATGTGGGCTGTCCCATGAGAGGAGCCCTCATTGCAGTGCTCAGCATTTCCTTTGGCAAATCCTCACCCACAAACCTGATGTGACAGGAGCTCTTCCAGCCCCAGTGCCAGGTCTGCAATCCTTGGATGTGCCTTGGGAGGTCACCAGTCCCTTGGTGTCCACCTGCCCCATCCCCTGATGTTTGGTGAGATGAAGCAAGACCTTCAAAGGACTTTCACCTGCCCGATGTTAATTTATGAATTCGAACTGGCCTCTTACTTTGAAGCAGATCATTCTTTTCCCAGAAAAAAACCCAAACTGGAGCCATCTCAGCAGTTCCACTGTAAATTTTTTGGGATGTTAATGAATCTGGAGCTTTGAGTGTGTGCTGAGGGGCAGCTCTAAACCTGGGACTGCCAAAGGCTGAGTCTGAAATCTGCCTACAAACCTACATTAAGCCACCTGATAATGACTTTTTTAATGTGCTCCTTAATAATCGCAATTTATGACCACACACACCTGGAGTCTAGTTCCATCCAGCAATAGATTCCTTTTTTAATATATTTAACATTTAATTATTAAACGTAGATTTTCAACCAGCTGCTTCTTTGCTCTGTTCTGCCTCACAGAGGAGCAAATAAATGTGATTTTGTTGTATCCAGTGTGAGCAGGGCTTGGGTTTGTCACAGGATGGCTCTGCAGGTACAAGGTGATTCCTGGAATTTATTTAGTGGGGAGGAAATCCATTTTTCCAGTGGTGGCAACTCCTACCAGTGCTACCTCTGAAAACAAAACCCAGGCTGGCCTCTAAACCTTGGTCCAGCTTCCTTGGGATTGTGGGGAACTGTGTTTAATATCAATGATCTCTTTTGGATATTAAATTTGGGTGGTTTGGGAACCAGAGGTGGCTTTTTGAAGCTGTCCTTTAGAAAACACCCAAGCAAAGGTTTTGTTTATTAGAATTTCTTTGTGAAGAAGCAACAAACTTGTTCCAGGATCTCATTTACACCTGAAGTGCAGCATTCAGCTAATTGAAAACACGGCTATTCTTAATTATTTTCTTGCAGCTCATTGGCATTCACAGGGGTCTTGTTGCTGCAGCCCCATAAATATAATATTACTTTACAGGTTGTTATTTCGGCACTCAGTTCTCCTCTATTGGCATATTTATAGTCTCCTGTATAAATGAATAATTTTATTTATTATTTATTCATTTGAACTTTGCTGTGTCTGCGTTACTGTACAAGTGTCAGGGCTGGAAGAAACTCTTTTTGCTCAGTTTCTTACTTGCCAACCAAATCTTCCAGTTACTTTCACAACACAGGCAAGCAAACCTTTGGATAAATAGATTATTTAGTATTTTATATACAATATTTCTCCTTTGTCAGTGACAGATCAGGGCAAAGATTACTGTCACTGTAAAGCAGTAGAATCCAGCAGGTTTGATGATTAATGGTTTTGAGGGGGGACAGGGAACTAAACCCAAAAATCAACCCAAAAAATGAACCAACTTCCCAAATAAATCAAATTTCCAGGGCAAAATCTTCCATTTGGAGGGATATCCTTGGAATAAACGTTATTTATTGCGTTTCCTGATCACGGCAAGACAGAGGAAAAGGGTTTAAGCTCAGTTTAAATCCTGGAGGATATGGATGGGTTTTGTCTCTTCTGTCACTGCTGTGCCCTTGACCTGTTGTGCTTCATACCCTGCAGAGCTCTGCTCTCAGGAATGGCCAGAAATGGGGCGAGTGAATTCAGTCAGGAGGTTCTTCCCTGGGTTTTGTTCCATCCCATTGCCTTTCCAAAGTCAGGTTTAGTTCCAGGTCATGGATAGAATCGTGGGGAACACGACTGGATTGTA
Source organism: Nicator chloris (assembly GCA_013400495.1). NCBI lineage: Eukaryota > Metazoa > Chordata > Aves > Passeriformes > Pycnonotidae > Nicator > Nicator chloris. The sequence goes on from WAAE01023997.1 coordinate 57,220, forward strand.
AGAACTAAACCTGAGCCGAGTTCTCCTGAGCTTCATGGAATATTAATTTTATCTTCTCTTTGTCACTGGCCTGCTTTGCACACCAGGAATGTTCTGGAGATCTTCTGTGTTGTGGGGATCATGGGATGGTTAGACATGGAATATGTGCATTGGAAACCCATGAAGATGCCTTGAAGATATGGAGTATGGGATCTGGAATATGAGATATGGAATATGAGACATGGAGTATTAGTTATGGAATATTAGACATGGAATATGGGATCTGGAATATGAGATCTGGAATATGAGACATGGAATATGAGATATGGACTATTAGATCTGGACTCTGAGATGTGGAATATCAGATATGGAATATGAGTTATGGACTATGAGATCTGGAATATGAGATCTGGAATGTGAGTTATGGACTATGAGATCTGGAATATGAGATATGGAATATCAGACATGGAATATGAGATATGGACTATGAGATATGGACTATTAGATCTGGACTATGAGATGTGGAATATCAGATATGGAATATGAGTTATGGACTATGAGATATGAACTATGAGATCTGGAATGTGAGATCTGGAATGTGAGAGCTGAAATGTGAGGTGTTCTGGCCCAAATTTCCCGAGAAACTTGGCTGCTCCTGGATCCCTGGAAGTGTCCCAGGCCAGGTTGGGCAGGACTTGGAGCACCTGGGATAGTGGGAGGTTTTGGGGTTGGAATGAGATGATTTTTCAGATCCCTTCCAACCCAAGCCATCCCATGAATCGGTGTTTGGGAGAGGAAGGTCTGGGGGGACACAAAGCCAGCAGTGAATTTTAGTGGTTCTGTAACCACCAGGTCTGGAATGTCAGCAGGGATTGTCTGTAAGGAGAAACCAACTATGATCAGTACAAACCATGGGAATTTGGCTGTGCAATATTTCATGGAATGAGCTCTGGAAAACCTGCAATTCCTGAGGCAAGGCTGATTTAAATGTGGACAGGGCTTGTGCCCTGTGGAATTCTGATGGAGAGGCTGGCAGAGGACACGGTTTGATCCATAAATATCTGACTTCTGGGGCTGTTTTTGGAGAAGTTGCACAAAAAGACCCCAACAATTTCCAAGTGGTTTTCTGCATCTTTCCAGATACACCTGACATGCATGTGGGTTTTGGTTTTTTTTTTGCATTCTTTCTGTTCACCATGAAATAATAAATTTAATCTGAGTTTTAACATTTTTCCATGCTTCAGGACATAGAAACCCAGGTAAGCAGTTGAATAAGGAAACAAGGGAAAAGCCAAACTTCTGAATGTATTCCTTGAGTGTTTGCTAAAAACAACCCAAAAAATCAGTCTTGACAAAGGGAATCGAGTCTTGTAGCTGTACAAAATGTGGTGTAATTGTTGTAATGACCTTTATTAGATAATTATTAATCATTAAGGGTTTTTATTAAAAAATGAGGAACCTAGGAAATATTTTCATTGATAATTTAGGTGTTAAATCCTTCATAGCTTTTTAAAAATCACTTGTCTGCTATTTACACTGCAGGACTTACAGCTTTATATATTTTTAATAAATTCCTCTGTGCATGTGTGCTTTTTAAATGTATTTTCTAATTTTTAATGAGTCCCCTTAATCCTAGAAAATGGGAAATGCTGCAGATGAAAAGCCAAAACCATCAATTTGCTGGGAGCAGTGTCTCTTAAAAGAACACTCAGGTCATAGTAGGATTGAAAAGATAAATATTTTAAATTATTCTGTGTTGTTTTAGATTGTTGGACATGGGAGTCCATGGTAAGTTTTTCAACTTAGTGGATACTTAACCAATCTGAGAGTTTCCAGAGGAGTGATTCCTAATTAAAGAGGACAGGAGAGTTTTGGATGCACTTCTTAGCAAATATAGGAAAGGATTTTGTTCTTCCCAAATAAAACCTGTTTAGGATTAGGTTTTCCTAAGTTTAGAAGTGGTTTGCCAAGTTAATTCAAATTAGAAACTAAAAATAAATCTGGTGACATTTCCAAATCCATTTGGGCAAACTCAGGCAGAGCTGTTGAGGAGGGGAGGAAAAAGCCCAGAACTATGGATAATATCCTTGATTCAATATTTTTATTTTTCTGTTCCTTTTTTTTAGGCCAGGCAGCTGGAAGAGAAGGAGAAGGAGCTGAAGAAACACGATGCCTACTACAAAGAGCAGCTGGCTCGGCTGGAAGAGAGGGTAAAACCTTTTTTTTTCTCCCTTTTAATGGACATTTTTCCCCCTTTTTTCCCTTTCTGTTCATTTCTCCTCCTGATTATATTTACAGGATGGCTTTTTTAAGGAGATAGAGATGAAAATTCTGGCTAGAGGAGTTATTTTTCTATTGCTGCTGCTGTTTCTGGCTTGATACTGACAAGGTGGATGGTTTGATGGGAGAATATTTGTTTTCTTTACTAACAAAGTTCTGACATTCGCTGTGGGATTTCATCTGTCACGGTAATTACAGACAGAAAAATGAAATAATGAGGTTATTTCATACCAACGCTGATGAGGAGCCAGTGGAAGGGAAGAAGTGTCACCAAGTAAAGTCATTTCAATTAAAATAACAACAACAAAAAAGTGAAGTGTGAAGGGACATCATGAATTTCTGCTTTCAGTGGGTGGAATTAGTGATTCCTCCATCAGTACATGGAGAGTTTAATTTTAATTCCAAGTTTATACCATGTTTAAAAAGCAATTCTGTGTCTTTATCTCATCACAGCCTTGAAATTAAACTGTAGAGAGCAGCTGTGGGACTTGCTTACAGTGGCTTAACATATTGCTGTTAACATTCCTCTTCTTTACAGGGTATTCTTTTATAGGATGTTAATTTCAAATAATTACTGCTGTCATCATTTCCTGGCTCCCAGGTTGGTTGTAACCTCCAGCCTGAATACATTTGCCTCCTTTACCCCTCTGCCTCCTTCCTGAGCTTGTATCTTGGTGATTAATTCGGATTTTTTTTTGTTAGTTGCTTGTAAAAATTATTAACAAGATCCATATTCATTGATGCAGCTTAGCAGGCCAGAAGAAAACCCCTTGTTTTTCTGGATGAGGAGGAAGAACATGTTGCATGAACTCTCAGTGTGTCTAATTGCTCTTAATGAGTATTTTAAATCGAGGGTACGTCCGATACCCTCTCGGTGTTTTGTCCTCCCTTTTTGAGGATGACATTCATGAAGTCCCGTGCTCTTGGCAATGAAAAAGAGTTTGAAAGGATGAGGGAAAATCAGTTTAATGATTCTCAATCGGTGCATTATTTAAACAGCTAAAAATTAAGATCCTTCAACCAAAAACTCCCCTTTTTCTCCAGTTACTGGCTTGGTGTTAGATGAAAAAACTTCAGTGGGATTTGATCCAGACTGGATTCTTCTGGGGTGCTTGTAGCTGTGCTATTAGTGTGGAGTAATTCGTGGCAAAGAATGTCTGAATCTTGGACAGCTTTTTTTTTTTTCACCTTTTTTTACCTTTTACATCTTTTTAGATGTTTTTCTTGGTCATTTTTCACATTCGTGAAATTCGTGGCTTCGCTTGCTCCTGGTAGTGAAGGCTCCAGGGTGTGGAAATACATTTTTGTGCTGTGCAAGGGAGATCATGGACTGGAAATAACTTTGAGTTCTGCTGGAGTGCCACCCCCAGGGAATGTGAAAAAGGCAATTCTGCCATCTCTTGGTTTCCTTGCTTGGAAATCCCCAGGATTGCAGCAGGCAGTTCTGAATTCCTTGTTTTGTACCGTGGGTGATGTTTGCTCTGCCTTCAGAGCGGAGTTTTTGTGGTCCCAAGCCTTCTCTTTTCATTCTCACTCCTCATTTGTGAGGTGAAATCCTCTGCTTCTCCAAGTTGTCATCCAGTTTGTCATCAAGGTAAATTTTCATCTCTCTCCTACACAAAAAAAGTGCTGTTCCAGCTCTGAGAGGAGCAAATTCTGTGTTCCAGATCTGACTTGGAATTTCTTCAGAGAGGTGGAGATTGCGGAGTGAAAACCTGGACAAGCAGAGGGGTCCCAGCTCCTGCAACCCCACCTTCCCCAAGGCCCTCACTGGGGTCACCTGTGAGCTTCTGTGCTGGGAATTTTGAAAATCTGGATGGAAACAGAGCTTTAAAAAAAAAAAAAAAAGGAAGGTGTGGAAATGACAGAGCATGAAAAGAGGCTGGTTTGCTGTTCCTGAACTTGTCCTGATTTCAGTGGAAGGTGCACAGAGACAGAGCCTGGGCTGCTCAGCAGAGGGAATTTTGCAACAGGAGGTGGAGTGGGAGCAAGTGGAGCTCGGAGAATGAATGTCAGGGTGAAGAAATGTTCAATCCGAGTCTGTCACCTGTGACAAAGAACGCTAATTACAATCTCAGATCATTCCCACATCAAATAAGCACACTTTAAAAACACTTCAGTTCTGCCTATGTGGTATTTCTGGCTGTTGCATCATGGAGTGTCAGAGCTCATCTCGATGATTAATTGGCTTTTTGATTACTTAGCCTTTTCAATTAGAAGCTTCGTATTTGTGTTCTTCAGCGCTGCTGAAAAAACAGTGCAGACGTTGATAATAAAGGGAGATGACAACAGGACAGATTAGTGTCAGCACAGCGTGCTCCTTATGGAGAAAATTATCCATATTCAGTGCCAGATGAAGCCTGTCAATTATAAAATATTTCAGTGACTGAGGGAAGATGCTCAACCTTTCCAGGGTATTATTCATAGAGGACAAAATAACTGTGCACAAGTGACAGCTGCGATAGTAAAACATCAACAATTCTATTCTCTGGGGGAATAACTGTTCATAAATTTGGTTGATGTGCTAAAAACCTTTTGATACTTCCCCAAACCCCAGCAATTCCCCTACCAGCTGCCAGTGTTTCTAGGTCAAAGATAGCACATCAGCTATTAGTTATTACATGCTCCACAGCAGCGGAGCAATAGCAGAGAGTTGAAGAGAGCACTTAAAGAACAACCTTGCCTTGCTCTGGATCTGCCTGGGATGTGCAGCTGTGATTGAGGTGTTCACACCTTGGAGAGGGATTTGTCACTGTTTGTCATTGTCCACCTGGAGGAGGTGGTTCTTGACTACAGCAAAACCCAGAGATAAAACAGTGCTGAGGTCACTGAGTTTTGTGTTAATTATTTACTGACAAGTGCAAGGTCCTGCACAAGGGTCAGGGCGACCCAAGCACAAATCCAGGCTGAGGGGAGAAAAGGATGGAGGGCAGCCCTGGGGGAAGGACTTGGGGATTTTGGTGACGGAGAAGCTGGATGTGCCCTCGCTGTGGGCATTGGGACCCAGAACCCCCCGTGGGCAGCACAGGAGGGGGGGATTCTGTCCCTCACTCAGGTGAGACCCCACCTGCAGAGCTGCCCCAGCCCTGGGGACAGCAGCAGGACCTGGGGCTGCTGGAGAGAGTCCAGAGGAATCCATGGAGCTGCTCCAGGGCTGCAGCCCCTCTGCTCTGCAGCCAGGCTGGGAGAGCTGGGGGTGCTCCCCTGGAGAGGAGAAGGCTCCAGGGAGAGCTTCCAGCACATTCCAGGGCCTGAAGGGGCTCCAGGAGAGCTGCAGAGGGACTGGGGACAAGGCCTGCAGGGACAGGACACAGGGAATGGCTTCCCACTGCCACAGGGCAGGGAGGGATGGGATCTTGGGCAGCAATTCCTGCCTGGGCTGGAACTGCCAGAGCAGCTGTGGCTGCCCCTGGATCCCTGGAGTGTCCAAGGCCAGGTTGGACACTGGGGCTGGGAGCACCCTGGGATGGTGGAAAGTGTCTCTGCCCATGGCAGGGGTGGCACTGGGTGATCCTGAAGGTCTTTTCTAACCCAAACCATTCTGTGACTCTCTGAGGAGAAAATAAATTTGTTTTGGAGTAAAGAAGAGCCCCCGTGTGAAATGAGAGCCCTTTTGCAAGGAATGCCATTCCTACCCTGTGTGCCACAGCTCAGGATCTCTGCCTGTCCTTACTCCATGCACTTCCCTGCAGCTGAAGCTGTTCCATTTCTGGTGTTTATAGGAATAAATTGGTGATATCTTTGCTGTCTTGTCCCTCAAATTCCAGTGGAGAGGTGCAGTGTTTTTGCCTGGTTTCAGTGCCAGTCCCAAGCCCCAGTGTGTGTGGACTTTATTCATAACCAGCTCTGCATCTCCAGTGTCCCTTTGCTGTGCAGATTCCAGTGCCCATCACCACTTGCACAGGGTTTTCATGCAGAGCAGCTGACCTCCCAGTTTTCCTTCACCCCGTTGCTTTTGCTTTACAGCATTTTTTAATGAAGGAGCCGTGACCCTCCCCTGTTTCTCGTCGTCCTTTTGGCATCACACAGACACTCAGTGAGCTGTGCCTGCTCCTGCTCTGTCTCTGAGACTGATGGGACTCCCCAGTTCCAATTTCCTCCAGCAAGCCCAGCTATTTTCATGTTGCTCTGCTTCCTAATGCTAATATGCATCATTAGGAGAATCCTGCCCCAAGTCATGGGAGCAGAAGGAAATTAATTTTAATACCCTGCTGTATGACACAACTACTTAGTTTATCAGTGTGAATGAGCAAGATATGGATCCCCATATTAATCATCATATTTTCCACTGCAGCCAAGTTTGCTGTGCTCCTGAGTTTCCTAGAAATACTTGTAAGTGTTGAGCAGTTTGGATGTGAATGTGGTTGTGGGGTGAGGCAATGGGATTATCCTGGGGCACAAATCTGAGAGGTGGCTCAGGGAGCTGGGAAAGGGCTGAGCCTGCAGAAAAGGAGGCTCAGGGGGGACCTTGTGACTCTGCACAAGTCCCTGCCAGGAGGGGACAGCCGGGGGGGTCGGGCTGTGCTCCCAGGGAACAGAGACAGGAGGAGAGGGAACAGCCTCAGGCTGGGCCAGGGCAGGTTTGGAAATTGGGAAAATTCCTTTCCTAAAAGGGCTGCCCAGCCCTGGCAGAGGTGGAGTCCCCATCCCTGGAAGGATTTAAACAGCTTGAAGATGTGACACTTGGGGACATGGCTCACTGGTGGCCTTGATGATCTCATAGGGCTTTTCCAGCCTAAATAATTGCCCAGTTCTGCCATTCTGTAGGAATTTGGAGGTGTCAGTATTACCTTGGATTCACTACACTTTTAACAGCCTGGGAGTCACTGCTCTGACAGTTCTTGGCCCATTCCACAGTCCCCACACAGCCTTGGGGTGGGGCTGTGGTGGCCTTTGTGGGGACATTCCTGCTCCACAGAGGGCTCAGTGCCAGATCCCAGCCTGGGAACACAGACATTCAGTTCAGGAAATGTTGATCCACTTCTCTGCATCCCTTTTTCCCCTGACTTAAAACGTCGAGGAAGGATTTGCAAATCCCAAGCTCGGCACTTAATTTGGGGATTCTGCTTTCCATGGAGGCTGTCAAGGAGCATTAACCTTAAGGTAAGATGAGCACACTGAGCACAAAGCTCTGAGCTGATGGCACATTCTATCCCAGGTGTTAAATGGTATTATCCATCCTGCTTGCTACAGTAAATAGGATTTCGCTATTATGATGTGTCAGGATTTTCAGAGAAATCAAATTTACTAGACACTAAACTGCCACCCTCACTGCTGAGCAGCTTTATTCTGGGATCTTGTATTCATCCTAATCCTGTTGGTAGGAAATGCTTATACCAATTGTGTGGGGAAATTATAACTTAATGATCTCTTCCTTTTTCTATTCAAGGCTTAGCAAGGCCCAACATGCTCTGCAGTGATAGCCCCAGTGCTGAGCTGAGGAGCTGATCTGCAGCTTCCCAGCCAGGAATTGGCTTCTGTGGGAGTTTCTCATCAGCAGAAGTGCTCAGGTGCCAACAATGCCAGCCCCACATTTGTTCAGATGCTTCAGAGCCTTGTTTACCTTTTCAGATCTCAGCAACTCCGTAATCAGGAGCTGTTTGCTGGGCTCTTTGTAAAGTGGAGCTTGCAAGATGTAGATAACAGAGAGGGGACTGGTACAGAGCAGGATAATAACCACAAACATTTTCATTCCCTACAAGGTAATTTAGCAATTTCAAGTGGTTTTTTGTTTCTGTTTGTGTTCAGTTATCAGTCTGTTTACTCTCTGTGCTGTCACGTGGCTGTAGCAGCAGAATTCCAGGAGCAGAGGATGGTTCTGCTCTCACCTCTCGTGTTTAGGAGTCTGTATTTGCCAGAGCAAACATGTTTACTCTCCCCACATTTGTGTGCATTCCTTCACACGTTGCAAAGCCAACTAGCAGGGATGGAGGTACATGTTTGGAGACTGGATCCAGCCAAGTAGGAAATTATTTTGGCTGATGAGCACTTAGGGAAAAGGCAGGGACAGCTCAACAAACCTGGTGTTCTTGTTCCCACGAAGGCATGGAATTACTCCAATATTCCCTAAATATCCGTGGTTTGAAAGAAAATAGTTCCATCATTCCCACTCTGCTCCTATTTCTGAGATACTCTCGGTGTTTGTGCCCTGTTTCTATTTGCTTGGCTCTGTTTCTGTATCAAATAAATAAATGTATAAATGCACACACACACACAGAGTCAATACATTAACTCTATTTCCGAGCACTTTTCCAATAGAAGCAATAAAATACATTACAGCTTCCATGTGATGAATTCCACTGACTGCCATATCATCTCATTGTTAATGAATTGTGTTATTTCTGTGAAGTTAGGGAGGCCTTTTCCTTTTTAAATGGATCTTCAGCTGCCACAGCCACTTCTTGCAGCTCTCCCAAATCGCTGCGCTGGGAGACCCGAGGAGAAAATCAAGATATATTCATTTCTCATTTTGTACTTGGGCCAAGAGCCTTTCCTATGGCTCAGCTCACGTGCTGCACCAGAGAGATAAAAGCAGGAGTTCATCAGACTTTCCCAGTGCTTTGTATTTCCACATTGCTCCTGAAAAACCCCCCTGTTCTAGCACTGACCACAGCAGAATGTTTTTGTCAGTTTAGCATAATAAAGCTGTCAACCCAACCCTGTGATCTTGCCAATATTAGAAAATTCCTCTTTTCAGATTTCATTCTGTTTGGGGGGACAGAGCTTTTGTTGAACTGCTTCTTGCCTGGCAGGTTGAGATTAGGAAACTTGCTACCAATTACAATATGTGAAACCTCCAGCTGATTGACAGCCCGGGCTGGAGTGCTGTATTTAATGCTCTGCCTCCCTATCTGGCCCAGCCACAATCATTATTCTGAACACTCAGCCTTGATTTCCTTCTTTTCCTCCTCATAATCTTTTATTTCCCATTTCTGGCTAAGTAGCTGAGATGTTTATTATTAAACACACACCTCAGCCATGTGTTTTCCCCCCAAGTGCAGCAAAAATGCAGAGTTTCATGTTTCCATGAAAAATACCTGGTTCAGTCTCATCTTTCACTATCACATATCCAATCAATAGCAAGGCTGAAATGCTGCTTAATAACAAAATGAGGAGTTGTTCCACGCTGCACAGCAGCTATTGATGTTTCTCTAAATGTTTGTTTATAGATTATTTTTCCATTATGTATGTGTGTCTCTATAGAGAACAAAAAAACCCCTGTGATAACCAAGATTCCAGGATTTTTCCTGCTGTGCACTGAGACACCTGATAACTTGTAATGTGGAACAACAGTTTCTTACAGGTTGTTGCAGTTTTTTATTTCTCCAGCATGTGCAAAAAAAAAAAAAAGTTTAGAAAGACTTCTGATTATTTTGTAGGTTTGGTTTGGGGAAAAAGATGACTTAATTGCATGTTTGTTTTTTTGGAAGAAATAGCCTAGGTCTGAGGGGTGATGATATCTGGATGGAAACTGATAACTCAGAGCCCTGGAGCTGAGATGTGTTTATAAAATCAGAGAATAATTTGGGGTTGAAGGCACCTAAAAGCTCATCCTAAAAGCTGCCATGGGCAGGGACATCTTCCACTATCCCAGGTTGCTCCAAATCACCTGGGAATGCCCAGCGTGGAGAGGAGAAGGAACAAGGGAGAGCTTCCAGAACATTCCAGGGCCTGAAGGGGCTCCAGGAGAGCTGCACAGGGACTGGGGACAAGGCCTGCAGGGACAGCCCACAGGGAATGGCTCCCCCTGCCACAGGGCAGGGAGGGATGGGATCTTGGGCAGGAATTCCTGCCTGGGCTGGAATTGCCAGAGCAGCTGTGGCTGCCCCTGGATCCCTGCAATGTCCAGGGTCAGGTTGGATGGGGCTGGGAGCAGCCTGGGACAGTGAAATCCCAGTGAGGCCAAGTTTATCCAGCACCAGTCACTCTTTGAGTCAAAATTCCAGCCTTGCCTCAGCCCCCCTTGATGATCATGGGGTTTTTTTGAGTGTAGCTTCGTCTGAGCTTTTCCCCTTCTCCTTCTTATGGAGGAACAAAACCCACCAAAAAACTATCACGAGAGGGAAATGTTTTAACTAGGCAAAAAGGAACAAACTGAAGGAATTTTCAGACTGTTCAAAGCTGTGTTTATCTCTTTGCATAGGAGATGGCAAAATGTTTTAACATATGGGGAGTTAATGAATAAGCAGCTTTCGCTTCACCCAGGTCTGTTCCCTCCTCCCACCATCTTCCCATCACGAGCTGAAGTTTGGGAACAAATCCTGTGCTAAGCTAACTCTGGATTAAAGCAGCCCTCAGGGAGGTGCTCTGCAGCATGTCTTGGTTGAGGTAACAGAATTTGAGATGATGACAGCTCTAAATTGAAGTGCCCATTCCTCTGTGCTGGCCCTGCTGAGGGACATCAAATCCTGGGGCAGCTGAGGAGGGGAAGACCTGGAGGGGCTGGAGCAGGTCCAGGGGAGGGAATGGGACTGGGAAGGGTCTGGAGGTGCTGGGGGAGTTGGGAAAGGGCTGAGCCTGGAGAAAAGGAGGCTCGGGGGGACCTTGTGGCTCTGCACAAGTCCCTGCCAGGAGGGGACAGCCGGGGGGGTCGGGCTCTGCTCCCAGGGAACAGGGACAGGAGGAGAGGGAACGGCCTCAGGCTGGGCCAGGGGAGGTTTGGTTTGGATTTTGGGAAAATTCCTTCATGGAAAGAGCTGCCCACCCTGGCAGAGGTGGAGTTCTCAGCCCTGGAGGGATTTCAAAGCTCTGTGGATGTGGCACTTGGGGACGTGGGGCGCTGATGGCTTTGGCAGTGCTGGGGATGGTTGAGCTGCATCACCTCAGAGGGCTTTTCCAACCTCAATGATTTTATGATTAGAGGAAAACAATCCCTTTTTGCCTGAGCATTCATTAGTAATTATTCTCATTAGAAAGCAATAATGTTTAGGAGAAATGATGCCTTTGTTTTTTATTGTAAATAAAAACCCAATGGCTGAAATCCTGGAATCACAGCAATACTCTTCCTCTAGCACAGGAAGACTCACTGCCTTCCTTTTCACTGCTGTCACTCTGAGTGATACTTTAATTTTTCCTGCCCCTAAAAATAGTCCAGTCCCATAACTGATAGATAAATTAGAGAATCCCCAGGAAATGCTGCTGAACGTTTCTGGTTGCCAGCACAATAAATGCAGAAGGCAATAAATGTCCTCTTACATCAAGAGGAGGCGGGTAATGAGTAGATGATGGGAAAAGGGATTTTGAAAATAAATGATCAATCCAATCTAAGTTGAAAAACAATTTATTAATAACTCGGCCTTCAGTGGGAGAGAGGGATCTGTGTGGAGCTGGAGATGGACCACTGACATCTGGCAGCCATGGATTTTTGGGAAGTTGAGCTAGGTTTATGAACAATAAGCTGTGATTTAGACCCAGCTTTTTCCATATGAGTTTTGCTGGTTCACCATTGTGTTATAGGGGAAAAAAAAAAGCTTTAATTTTTGTTTCTGTAATTTATATAATGTAAGAGGATGCTGGGTTTGGGGAAAGCTTTGTGGAAAAGATGCAGCTCTTACAGTGCCTGAGGAAATCTGGGCTCTGCACCACGTCCTGCTCTGGGTTTCTCATCTTCTCACCTGACTTTGTTGTGCTGTTCACCTGCAGGAGGTGCAGCCCTGCCCAGGAGCAGTTGTGTCCAGTGCAAACATCCCTAAAATCAGGGGGAGTCTGGCCACAGTGAGAGCTGAACCCAAATCCTGGGATGTGACCCCAGTGCAGGGAGAGGAGAGCTGTACCAGCTCTTTAAACCAGCATTATTTGTGGCAAACATCCCAGCTTTGGCCAGGCTTGACCACAGGAATGGAAGTTTAAGTCAGGGTTTTTCTTCTGCCTTGAGAAAAGCAGAATGCCTTCACCACAGAAAGGCAAAATTCTTTTGTATTATCTGAATTTTTCTGTGTTCTGTGAAACTCCCTCGAAACTCAAACAATCAATTCAATACTGGGAGAAGGAACTCTCATGAAAGATGATCAGAGGGAGTTGTAGGAAAGAAAAGGGAAGAAAACAGGAGAGAAGAGAGAAAATCAGAATAACTGACTTGGTGACAAGCCTGGGGACAACTTCTTAGCAGCCAAATTTTTGCTTTAAAGAGCAAAACCAATTGGTCTTGGGCACTGCAAATTTCCTTTAAAATCTCTGCTGCCCATTCCTTCAGGAGAGGTGAGATGGCATCAAGTTTTTGTATTTGTGAGATCCTCCTGGAAAAGTCGTGTCATTTTTACACTAATCCTTGCAAGGTGGACGTTTCCTCTCTTTTTTAATTCTGATCTCACTCTTTTCCACCCTCTTGGTGGGTTCTGTGTCTGCCACCAGCTGGGTATGAAACGAGCCCAGCTCTGCTCTGCTGGGCTCGTTGTTGCTCTTGCTTTTCATTGGGAATTTTGCTCTTTTTTCCTTCCATTGTTGCTCTTGCTTTTCATTGGGAATTTTGCTCTTTTTTCCATTGTTGCTCTGGCTTTTCATTGGGAATTTTGCTCTTTTTTCCATTGTTGCTCTGGCTTTTCATTGGGAATTTTGCTCTTTTTTCCTTCCCATTGTTGCTCTTGCTTTTAATTGGGAATTTTGCTCTTTTTTTTTTCCATTGTTGCTCTTGCTTTTCATTGGGAATTGGACACAGCAGAAGTGGATGAAGCCTCAGAGCTGGGACTGGGGACACAAATGACCCTTTTACATTCAGCAATGCTGCTGCTGGTGGCAGTGTGCAGCCCCATCAGCCTGTCAGGGAGAAAGGAAAGTTCCTGGATCTCACTCCTTTGGCACCAAAAAGCATTTTCACACCTGAGAGCTGGGAGTTTGCAATGCAGAGCTCTTCACAGGGATATTGCTGTGCCTGTCCTTTGGAAACAGGGGAGGGTAATCATGTGTTGGAAATCAGGAGATGCTCTCCTGCCACTTTAGAAATCTTTCTTTTCCCCCCATGTTAGAAATCTTTATTTCCCCCCTCCAGGTCAGGGAGTTTAACCCTTTGCAGGCCATAATCACTCAGGAAATTTGTGCCCAGGGAAACACCAGAGCAGAGCTGTGGTAATCAGGAAGCAGATCCAAAGGAACCATAGCAGAGGAGTTCAAACATTTGTCTGATTCTCAGAAGAGAGTTATGATTGTTTTAAAATGTCTTACCTTAATAATGTAAGATTGCTTTTCATACCTGGTACTGCTTTAATCCAGTTCAGAGATTTTCTTCCTGCAATGAAAATTGTCTATATATTTATCAACTTAAAGCCCAAAGAAGGTATTCCCTGTTTCCCAGGGAAGGTATTCCCTGTTTCCCACAGCCTGAGACAATCATGCAGAAGATTTTCTGCTGTTTGATACCATATGTGTTTTTAAAAGCACTGCAGATCATTTTTGTTCCATGCCAGCTCTGATCCCTGTTCATGCCAAGCTTCCTCTGGATTTCAGGAGTTCAGAGAATCATGGATCAGGATGGTTTGGGTTGGAAAACACCTTCAAGCTCATCCAGTTCCAAGCCCAGGGACACTTTCCACTGTCCCAGGGTGCTCCAAGCCCTGTCCAGCCTGGCCTTGGACATTCCAGGGATCCAGGGGCAGCCACAGCTTCTTTGGGAAATCTCTGCCAGGGCCTCACTGGAACTGCTTCTCTTTCATCCCTTGGGAAATTCACCATTTTTTCACTGCCTCACTTTCAGCAGGCAAGAGGAGAGCAGTGGAACCATCCAGATATTGAGTGAATTCTCTGATAAATTCAGTACAAGGAGGCAGCACACAATTCATTATCCAGAGACATGAGTTCAAATGTGCAATCTTGTCCTGTAACCATTTCATTCAGCAACTTGTGAGGGCGTGATTTTGAATGAATATTTCCTCCTTTCTGGCACTCCTTGTCTGCCATGTGTGCATCCTGCTTCCCTTTTTGGAGCAGATTCCAGCTTTTGAGATGGGGAATTGTTGTTTTTCCTGTCGGGCAGCTCCTCTTTCACGTGAATTTGCTGTGCAGTGCAGTGAAACAGCAAAATGCAGGTGACAGAAGTGAATATTGGGGGCTGTTCTGGGTTGTACTGAAATTCCTCATGCATCAGTTTTCAGCAAACCCTGCTTTGTGGTGTTTGCAGCAGCCTTAGGGGCTGGATGTGTGTGTGGCTTTCTGGGATTACAACAATAACACAAAGATTTTCCCTCTTTTTCTCATTCCCATCTCCTGCTGGTTTTTGATTTTGAGAGTTTTACATTCAGCAGATAAAGCTGGAAGAGGACACAACACACCAAAAAAAAACCAAAAAACTTTTTGGAAGCTCTAGATTGCTCTGTAAAGAGGAAGAGGGGAGGGAATTCTGTCCCTCACTCAGGTGAGACCCCACCTGCAGAGCTGCCCCAGCCCTGGGGACAGCAGCAGGACCTGGAGCTGCTGGAGAGAGTCCAGAGGAATCCATGGAGCTGCTCCAGGGCTGGAGCCCCTCTGCTCTGCAGCCAGTCTGGGAGAGCTGGGGGTGCTCCCCTGGAGAGGAGAAGGCTCCAGGAGAGCTTCCAGCACATTCCAGGGCCTGAAGGGGCTCCAGGAGAGCTGCAGAGGGACTGGGGACAAGGCCTGCAGGGACAGGACACAGGGAATGGCTTCCCACTGCCACAGGGCAGGGAGGGATGGGATCTTGGGCAGGAATTGCTGGCTGGGCTGGAATTGCCAGAGCAGCTGTGGCTGCCCCTGGATCCCTGGAGTGTCCAAGGCCAGGTTGGACACTGGGGCTGGAGCAGCCTGGGACAGCAGAAGGTGTCCCTGCCATGGCAGGGGTGGAATAGGATGGGCTTTAAGGTCCCTTCCAACCCATCCTGTGACTCTTTAAGAAGAAAATCAAAGTTATTTGGGAATAAAGAAGAGCCCCAGTGTGAAATCACAGCCCTTTTTCAGGGAATGCCATTCCCTGTGTGCCAGAGCTCAGGATCTCTGTCCATCCTCAGTTCACTTCCCTGCAGCTGAAGCTGTTCCATTTGCTGTGTTTAAATCAAAAACTCTTGCTATCTTTTCTCCCATATCCCTCTAATTCCACTGAATAGGTGCAATATTTTTTGACTTTACACTTTTAAATAATTCCTCACTGGCTGAACACCCTCCTGGAACAAATCCAGCCCAGACCTATCCACTGCACCTCTCAAACTGCTTTCACGAGCCTCCTTCCTTCTCACCAGTTTCTGCTGCTCCTGTCACTGAATTTTTTGGAAACTTTCTTTAATTATGTGTTTAAAATAATGTGCAGAACGCTGATGATTTGAGAATCTCGTGTGGCTGAGCAGGAGTTTTTCAGCAGGATCTCAACTGAGCAAAAGAAAATAATGCTGTGTATAGGTGAGATGAGTTAGGGGATAATAGTAGAGGTTGGGCTTCCTTTTGTTAGAAAATGTCCAGAAATTGGGGTTTTCTAAAGGCTTTTTAAAAAGCAGTAAATGACCCTTTTAAATTCAGAAAACATCAAGGAATTTTTTGCTTTGAATTGTTGCCATGAACTGACAAGAGATTATTTCAGGTGCTTGTAAAATTGAAAGAACTTCCTGAAAAACTGAAAAATCCTTACAAGACCTGTGCTTTTATATTGGAAAATCAAGTGTAAAGTGCTGTGTGTGTTTGTACCGTGCAGCATGTGGGGTATTTTTGAAGTGGGAGTTCTACCAGTGGTTGACAGAACAAGGACTTAGTGCCAGTATTTGAGGGGACATTTGATGTCTTTTTACTGCAGTACTTGATGCAATTAGAAGTTTTCAGACATGTGAACCTCTTTTTATGTGACTGAGTTTACTGGCAGTGTTTTCCTCCTCTTCTTGCCCAGGCTTTAAGCATATGAAGACAGAATTAATGGGAAATTTCAGGGTGCAGGTGCCATAAAGACAATTCCTGCTGGCAGGAATTGCTGGCCCTGCACAGGACAATCCCAAAAATCCCACCCTGTGCCTGAGAGGTAATTCCAGATTTTCTGGTCCAAAAAGGGTGTTTTTCCTCTGGCTGCCCAGATCAAAGACGTGGGAGCTTTTGAGAGTCACTTTGGTGCTTTGGAGGGAGAAAGAGGAGAAAAAAAATCAATGCTATCAAGTTCCTCCTCAATGCTCTCATACTTTATAAAGTCAAATAGCAAAAGCCAAACTTACAGGTATTTCCATATATTTTCAGGCAGCTGGGGGGTCAATACAGAGATGGAATTTCTCCAGCTGGGCCTGTTGCTGTGAGGAGTGAAGGAGAATTGTAAATGATCCTGGTTGTGTTTGTGGCTTTTTGAAAGAACTGCAGTGGGGAATTCTTCTCTCAGTTGTGAGGTGTTATTTTGGGCATAACACAAGTCTTCAACAGAGCATTTGTGGGTCTAAATTGTGGTGTCTTTGTAAATCTCAGGGTGGTTTGGCTTGGGAGGGACCTTAAAGCCCATCCAGTTCCATGGCAGGGACACCTCCCAGTATCCCAGGCTGCTCCAAGCCCTGTTCAACCTGGCCTTGGACACTTCCAGGGGTGAATCCCATCCTAAAAGACAAATTCCAGGATGGATACAGAGCTTGGCAGGACTTTATAACCCTACACAGGGTTGAATTCACAGCTTTTACTGAAAGAAATGGCCTGGTAGGGGGACAATGTGTGTGACACAGAGTGCATTCACAAAAACAACTAAAAGTCTGTTCAGGCCAAGGAGGGAAAAGGGGGAATGTCTGGAGAAATGCAGGTGTGCAGCACAGGGGAACACTTGGAATGGGGAGGAAAAAGAAAGGGTACAGTGGGAAAAAATCCATCTGCAGAGCAGAACATCCCCCAGGTGCCTGTGGGATGGCTGAAATGAAGAACAACCCATGAGGAATGCAGGAAAAAGGAGCCCAGGAAAGAGTGGGAATCATCTTCAGAGGTCACAAAACACAGTTTCAATTTAGGAAGGTTTGTAGGAGTCTGTGTTTGAATTGTTTGGCCTCGTGTGTCATCCAGCCTTAGGAATTCTGTGGATTTTGCCTCATTGAGAGCAATGCAGTGACTTTTTAAACTTCCAGATCGATGGATTTGGTGCTGATAACTCCACTGCCTCATGCTTTCATTCTCCTAGCTCCTGGAATTTGGCTGAGCAGGTTTTTGGGGAGAGCCCACCTGCCTTAGTTGTGGCAGCTTTTCCTTCAGGAGGCAGGTTCTGAGCTCAGAAGAGCACTGAGAAATCCTCACATTACTTTGATTCCAACGTGCTCGGAGCTCATTTCCTTTCTTGCTTCCCTAAATTAAACATGAGCAGAGTTCTCCATCTAATCTGAGTGTAAAATGCAGTTTTCTTGGATTCAGGTATTTATCACTCATCCAAACAAACACCTACATTGTTTTTCATCAGGGGTTTTTTCTGTCCTCAGCATTTTTGTTGTACCAGTGCTGAGACCTCCTCACTGCTCTGCCCTGGTGTTCAAAGCAGCTGCCAGAGACCATCCTAGAAGTTCTTTATTTGCTTCACCATCACCAAAACCTGTTATTGCTACGTAGATTTTTACAGTTTGGCTTTTGTTGTAGCAGCATCAGCTGTCAGGCAGTTGGTGTCAGATTTTCTGCCTTTTCCTGTGGCTGCTTTCACTTGGATCCTGAACTTTGCACAGGGAAAAATCTCCTCTCCATATTCACCCCCTCTTTGCTCTCCTGCTGATGCCAACCCTCAAAATATCACCTGACAGTGACACCAAAATTTGTGGCAGCAACATTCCAAGAAGTTCATTGCTCTGATGACCAAATGCAAATATTAAAAGGGTTTTGAATATCAAACTCACCCTATTTGGATACTGCAGCTCATAATTCCACAACATGAGAATTTGATAGGATTGATCACACTGGTTCCTGAGGAAAGTTCCCACAGCTCAAAAAGACACAGACAAAACTTTTTAAAGCAGTGAGAGGAACAACAACAAGCCTGTGCCATGGCACTGTTGTCAGGGCTGTTGGATTGAAGGAGACAGAATATTTTGAAATTTCTTTCAGGAACTTTATTCGTGGTCTCTTTGGTGTGAGTGTTATTTGTGCTTTTCAAAAAATGGTAATGGTGCAGTCCTGATGGCCCGAGGCAGCCAATCTCAGGCAGCAGTGAGAGGGGAGATCTAATAAACAGAGCTAAACCCAGCTATTTCCCATTGATTTGAAAGAAGACAGAGCTAATCTGTGATTCTTTCTGTTGGGCTGCTGCCACAAGATGAATTTCACCTCCAGCTGCAGAGCAGATTGCACATCTACAAGCCAAAAGTGATTTTCACCCTGCCAGCAGATCCGAGTTTCCATATTTATGGGGTTGTTCTGGCTGCAAGGGCCCTCGGGAGGTCCAAGCAGCTGCTCAGAGCAGGTTGGTGAGGGGGGGAATCTTGGGGACCTCCAAGGCTGGAGGTCCCACAACCTCTTATGAACCCTGTCCCTTAACTGTCCTTGGAGGGAAGTACTTTTTTGACCACTTTCATGGGATCTCTGCCTCCAAAAGCTGGCCAAAATGAGTTGGAAAACAAAAACAAGTGGTGCTTAAAGGGATTTCCCCAGATTTCCTCTGACTTTGAGACTTCCTCTTAAAATCGTGCCTGCTGTAGCCCATGGCAGGGCTGCCCTGCACTCAGCACTGTCTCTGCTGAACTTTGGCCAAAACAGCTTCAGGGATGACCTCAGATTGTCTTCCTTGGAGTCTCCAGCACCTCAGGACTTTGTGGGAGTCAGGATGAGCTGAGCTGTGCAGGAATGGAATGGAAGATTGAGGCTGAGCTGACTTAGTAGCAAAGCTGTGTGTTTGGAAATGATCCCTGGCAGAATGGGCAGCTCTGTACCTTGGAATAAAACACTGGAATATCCCTGGGTGGGACCCTGGGCAGCCTGGGCTGGTGGGAGGTGTCCCTGCCCGTGGCAGGGGATTGGAACTGGATAATCTTGAAGGTCCCTCCCATCCCAAACCACTCCAGGATTTTCGGATTCCTGCTGATCCTGGCTGGCTTTGAGCTGATGTGATTCCCTGTGCTGTGGTTTTTGCTTTGCAGAAGTGGCCTGTTGGGCCAGTATTCAAGAATTCCTTCCATAAAAGCAACCAGCAACAGGAATTTCAAATCCTCATTCCTGTGCTGCCATCTGCACCTGATGCCACCAACAGAAGGGAATTCCCAACTTGGATTTCTTGGGCATCACCCCTGGCAGCAGCAATTCCCACTCCTGTGTGCCTCAAAGATGTACCATGTTCGTTTTGGGGGGCAAAGCCTGCTTTAGGTCGTGGAGGAACAACCCCATGAGGAAAACATAATTGAAACCATGGAATAGTGACAGGGCTGAGCTGAGAAGGGAAATTGTAAATGGGAATGATTTCAATGAGGGGAGGGGCCTTCAGGAGGGGCCATAAATACAGTTGTGCATTTTCAGGTGCATCTGGAAGCCTGAACACATTTGTATGAACACCACTACCACAATTACATGCAGATTAGCTGCTTGGCTGAATAGCTGTAAGAACTGGGAATAGATTTGTCCTTTTCACAAAGGTTTTCATTTTCTTTGGCAGCTCTGAGTGTTAACAAATTAGAGATCGATGTTCTAGCAGGGCAGGAAAGGGAAGTGAGGCATGGCTGGGGAGAAACTTCAGAGCCATTAAGAGTTGCAGTTAAAGGCTTTAGTTAGTGGTGCCTGAAAACCAGAGTTGGAAATTCGAAAGGAAAGGTCAAAAATCGCTCTCTTTCCCCCCCATTTTCTGCTGATAACTGAGTTAAGTGTTTTACCCCTCTGAATATCTTTGTCATCTTTAAATATCACTGCAATCTTTGACAAACACCCATCATGGAACCAAGGAAACACTGCTGGGAGGTGAATTTCCTGCCTGCAGGACGTTTGCCAGGCAGAGCCCGTGGTGCTCCTTTGTTTTGTGGAGTCACAGATTGGTTTGGGACCTTAAACATCATCTCATTCCAACCTGCCACGGGCAGGGACACCTCCCAGGTTTTTGTTTGGATGGCATTTTCAACACCTTTGGATCCTTTTTGGGTTTTATCTCAAAAAAGAAATCAAAAAGAGATAAAAAATAGATAAAAAGAGATATTTATTCTCTGTAGGAACAGGCTCTGGGTGGGTTTGGGTGTCCCAAATCCTCCCTCCAGTCCGTAACAGTTCAGGCATCTCTTCTGTCACAGGGACAGCCTGGTCCTGACCCAGCTTCTTCCAGGACACAAGGGACACAGGAAGTTTTCTAAAGGCAGGAGAGAGGGCATTGCACTTGAACTTGAAATAGGGAGCTCTAGGCAAGCACCACCAAAATCCTAAAAATTGCCTCAGCCTCAGCTTCCTTATCTGGGTGTCCTCTGTAGGCTCAGTTCAGGATCCCAGGTTCCTTCCTTTGCTGCTTTTATTTCCTGTGGGGCTTCTCCTTCAGCCTGAATTCCCTCTTCCTGCCTTGCAGCCACTTCCCCCACTTACTGCACCTAAAAAAGTTCTCCTCTGCTGGAAAAGCTCATCCCCTGCTCTGTGCATTCACCTTGAGTCCCTGAGTTGTGGTGCAAGCGGGGTGTTGGGTCCCCCTCTGAAGGCACCTTTGGTGCTGTAGCTCAGGATTGGAAAACTGGTTTGCTTTGGGCAGCGACCATTTTTTTGTGGAAAGATGCTCCTTTTGGATAGATTTCATAAAAAGCTGATTTTCAGCCCTGTGGCAGATCCAGAGAGCTTCCCCCCAGTGAGGGCAGTCAGTCCCCTCATTAAAAAGGAGCTCATAATAGGATTTAAAAACAAGAGTAGAAGCCTTAAGCGTTATGTAGGATCTCTGAGTGTGGCTTTGGACATCCTTAGTTTCATCTCTGGCAGAAAAACTGCACCAATTGACTGACTAGAGCAGCTGGATCAAATGAGAGCAGTCAGAACTTGTATAAAGAATAACTTATCTAAAAATTCAAGCACAGGCCTGATCTGCTGACATTTCAGAAGAAATTCCCTCATCCATAGATCATTTGGAGGCAGAATGAAGATGCAGTGTTCCTTGGGAAGCTGTCTGATGTGAAATGCTTGGTTTTCCATAGCTGATTAAAATCAATTCAGGGACAAATTGAGGCTTTAAATTCAAATGAAAATGCCATCAAAATGGTCATATTTATAAAGCTGTAATTTAATGTCATTTGGAACTGGGCTGGAGGCACAGAACCGTTGATGGTTTCATTCTTTTTTTGTTCTTTTTTCCTTCCCTAATTCCTTCCCTCCTCACTCACTTGATGGCAGTTCCAAAGATGAAGCATGACTGGATGTTTTAACGTTTTATTTCTTCTAATTTTGCCTTTTTCTCTCTAGTCCAGAGGAGACCCAGGGCTGGAGCCCCTCTGCTCGGGGAGAGCTGGGGGTGCTCACCTGGAGAGGAGAAGGCTCCAGGGAGAGCTTCCAGCACATTCCAGGGCCTGAAGGGGCTCCAGGAGAGCTGCAGAGGGGCTGGGGACAAGGCCTGCAGGGACAGGACACAGGGAATGGCTCCCACTGCCACAGGGCAGGGAGGGATGGGATCTAGGGCAGGAATTCCTGCCTGGGCTGGAATTGCCAGAGCAGCTGTGGCTGCCCCTGGATCCCTGCAATGCCCAAGGCCAGGTTGGATGGGGCTTGGAGCAGCCTGCTCAGGCTGGAGTTTGGACAAAAAAAAGTGAAACATTTTCCTTGTGGCTTTAGAAGTCTCTTTTAAGGCTGCTCTGTGTCAACAGGATGATTAAAACAAAATGCTCCCTATTATCCACAAATGGCTTCGTTAAAGATCCTGAGATGAAATGGCCACAAGTACAATTAAGGGAGAAAAGAAGCTTAACTGCAGCAGAAATGGATTCAAAAGAGGCACAGAAAACTTCCCAATTTGCCATTCAGGGAGCAGGATAATCTTTGCCTGCCGATGCTTTGAGTCTTTCCGTGGGGGAGGATGAGAAGGAAAGAGAAGTCTTTAAATTAAAAATTCTCCCCTGATTCTCAAAGGTGCCAAACAGCCCAAGCCCTTGGTTCCTTTGGTGGGTGGAGCAGGTGCTGAGCTGAGCTGGAGTCAAGCTGGGCTCATTTTTGTCTTTCCCACCACTAACTTGAAGCAAAGGGCAGAGTTGTCTCTTTTGTATGCAAGTCAAAAGTCTTCTGTTCATCGAATCAACTGTTAACTACGTAACTATTTAATTAAAAAAAAAATTAAATCGATTGCATGAATGTTACTCTGATAATGAATCTCTTTAAGGGCTTAAAAGCAGGAGTTCAATGCCAAAATCAGTCGTGGTCTGTCTGCAGTAAAAACAGTTTCACCCCATTTTCAATAAAACAGTGCATATAGGTGAAGTATCTCTGGTGAAATTAAATGAGGGATCTCAAGTTCTCCTGGTTCTTTTGATAATCTTTTATCAGCGTGGATGACACAGGAGCTCTCAGAACTTTCCCTGCTTGCAAATCTGAAGATTTTCAGCCCCGAGGGAAACGTGTACTGGTGCTTTGAGGTCCCCCATGCAGACAAAACTGTGACCTTCTGAGGGGCTCCAGGAATTTATTGTCAATTTATTTTCTTACACAGACCTTTGAAATCAGAGCTCCCAAGAGAAATAATTCTCCCCTTATTCCTCCAGCTTTAAGAAGCTTCTGCTCCCACTTTTGCTCAGGGAAAATTATTTCAGTGGCAAACATGGTGAAAACACTTCCACCCGTGGCCAGATCTCATTTTTCTCTTCCTGACTTGTGGCATCATTTCTATTTTCTGTGGCTCTGTGTATGTATCAGGGCAAATGGGATGGATTTCGAATTACAATTGAAGTTCTCTTTAACTTCTCCTCGTTCAGCCTCTGCTGCTCTCAGTTCACTTGGAGCCTGGCTCTGGGAAAGGCACCACTTGTTGCTCAATTTTACTGCAGTATCTTCATTATCTTTGGGCCAAAACTGCTGGATTTGGGTTTGAAGGGGGCTTTAAACTCATCCAAAGACACCTCCCACTGTCCCAGGGTGCTCCAAGCCCCCTCCAGCCTGGCCTTGGACATTCCAAGGATGAGGATAACAAATGTCTGCCTTTATCTGGAGATGAGGAAATGATGCTACAGCACCATTTTTAATCTGCATTTAGGGAAATGAGCACTGCACTTTTCTCTGGGGGATTAGGGAGGACTTGGAAAATGAAACTTCATCTCTGGGTTACGGAGAGTTTATCTCTAAAAGGGAATCTGAGTGAATTTCAATAGTAGACCTGAGCCAACAAGCAGCACACTTCATCTAAGATAACAAATGAGTTCTTGATAGCTTGTAGGATTAAAACTTCTGGGCATACAGAGCAGCTCAGTTGATCACTTGAACTGCAATTAAAAAGCAGAACAAGTACACCCTGAATATTGTTTTTATGTCAGAAATGCTCCTTCATGCTTGAAAATGAGAAAAAATTACAATCGATCCTTACAACTGTTGTGTTCATCTTTATTGACTGGGCCAAAGAAAGATAAATGGCAGCCTAAATAAGAGCCTAGTCTGTGTTGGCCTGGGAGGGGACAGGGGTGATGGAGAGCCATTCATCATCTCAGCCCTGCCCCTGCCATGCTCGCCGGGCTGCGGGCTCATCCCGTTATCCCATCCCAGTATCCCATCCCAGTATCCCAGCCCATTATCCCAGCCCATTATCCCATCCCAATATCCCATCCCATCCCATCCCGTTATCCCATCCCATCCCAGTATCCCATCCCATTATCCCATCCCAGTATCCCATCCCAGTATCCCATCCCAGTATCCCATCCCAATATCCCAGCCCATTATCCCATCCCAATATCCCATCCCATCCCATCCCGTTATCCCATCCCATCCCAGTATCCCATCCCATTATCCCATCCCAGTATCCCATCCCAGTATCCCATCCCAGTATCCCATCCCAATATCCCAGCCCATTATCCCATCCCAATATCCCATCCCATCCCATCCCGTTATCCCATCCCATCCCAGTATCCCATCCCATTATCCCATCCCAGTATCCCATCCCAGTATCCCATCCCAATATCCCATCCCAATATCCCATCCCATCCCATCCCGTTATCCCATCCCATCCCAGTATCCCATCCCATTATCCCATCCCAGTATCCCATCCCAGTATCCCATCCCAGTATCCCATCCCAATATCCCAGCCCATTATCCCATCCCAGTATCCCATCCCATTATCCCATCCCAGTATCCCATCCCAATATCCCATCCCATCCCATCCCGTTATCCCATCCCATCCCAGTATCCCATCCCATTATCCCATCCCAGTATCCCATCCCAGTATCCCATCCCAGTATCCCATCCCAATATCCCAGCCCATTATCCCATCCCAGTATCCCAGCCCATTATCCCATCCCAGTATCCCATCCCATTATCCCATCCCAGTATCCCATCCCATTATCCCATCCCAGTATCCCATCCCATCCCATTATCCCATCCCAGTATCCCATCCCATCCCATTATCCCATCCCACTATCCCATTATCCCATTATCCCAGCCCATGCCAGCAGCCTGTGCCTGGCAGGGATTGGGCAGCTGGGGTTGCTGACTGCCAGGGGTCCCTGCAGTGAGCAGGATTTCTCTCCCATCCTCTCGGCCCACGATGATTTATGAACGGACGAACGAGCGCCGCGGGCGTGCGTGGGGAGCTGGGCTGGCTGCCCATGAGTGATGAGCTCGGGGCTGGCAGTGGGGAGGGCAGCAGAGCTCTCTGCTCCTGCTGCTCCGGGCCTGACCTTTGCCTGCAGTGCCTCTTCCCCAATTTGTTATCATTTGGGAGAAAATATCAGCCCTGCGATGCAATTCCAGCCCTGTCTGGAGCTGGGGTTTCCTTCACTGGTTTTGGTTTGTTTCAGCATTATCGTTCGCAAGGAAGAAGCTTGGGAGATGAAATCTTTAAGTGGGATGGAAAAATAGGGTTATTTGCTTTTTTTTTAGTTTTTTTTTTTTTTTTTTTTGTAGTTGGTGCTGTCTCTTTTGGAATTTCAGGAAGTGTTTTTGCAGGAGTGAGACCTGCACTGCTCATAAAATGATAAATATTCCTCAGGACGTGTTTACTCACCCAGTGAGCACAGACCCGTGTCATCCTGTGTCATCCCGTGACTTTTATGGAAGAGTGATCTCTCCACTTACAGCTTTTTCCATTTGAAAAATGTTTTCATCCTATTGCTTTTCCATACATCAATGTCTTCACCTAAACTGCTTCATTTTAGCCCAAATTCAAATTGGAATGGTGCTTCCCATGGACTGGATGGTGGCATCCATGTGTGTTATGGAACCATGGAATGGTTTGGGTTGGGAGGGCCCATCCAGTGCCCCCCCTGCCATGGCAGGGACAACTTCCACCATCCCAGGCTGCTCCAGCCCCAGTGTCCAGCCTGGCCTTGGACATTGCAGGGATCCAGGG
Source organism: Nicator chloris (assembly GCA_013400495.1). Lineage (NCBI taxonomy): Eukaryota > Metazoa > Chordata > Aves > Passeriformes > Pycnonotidae > Nicator > Nicator chloris. The sequence goes on from WAAE01023997.1 coordinate 82,820, forward strand.
GCAGCCACAGCTGCTCTGGCAATTCCAGCCCAGGCAGGAATTCCTGCCCAAGATCCCATCCCTCCCTGCCCTGTGGCAGTGGGAAGCCATTCCCTGTGTCCTGTCCCTGCAGGCCTTGTCCCCAGTCCCTCTGCAGCTCTCCTGGAGTCTTTTTAGGGGCTCTGAGCTCTCCCAGAACCTTTTCTTCTCCAGGATGAACAATCCCAGCTCCCTCAGGCTGACACAAGTGAAATATTTGAAAGATGCCAAATCCATATTGAGGCATCAATAACTCCAAAGCACGGGATAAAGGCCCAGGTTGTTCAAATAAGGATTCAGCTGGTTTTGATGTCATCACACAGTGTGGGATTGTCAGGATTTTGTTGCCATGTTCACATCACTCCCTGGGATGCCGATGACTCAAAGCTACACCAGAGTTCTGCCAGTGCCAGCACAACCTTTTTGCCTCTCCACGCCCTGATTCCATCAGCATTCCGAGGAAAATGGGTTCAGAGAAGTTTGGAGCTGCTTAAACTTTGCTTTCTCCCTCCAGCTGGGCAGGCAGGTGCCGTGGTTATTACAGCTGAGGTCCCACTGTGCCCAGGCTATAAAAACCTCCTGACAAATGCCACCTCTGGATTATTGAGACACGAGGCAAAACAACATTCCAGCCATTTGTCTCAGCCTGTAGGATCACAGAGTCCTTGAGGCTGGAAAAGACCTTTAAATTCATCGAGTCCAACCATTCCCCAGCACTGCTCATGTCCCCAGGTGCCACCTCCACATGGCTTTAAATCCCTCCAGGGATGGGGACTCCACCCCTGCAGCTGTTCCAGTGCCTGATCACCCTTTCCATGAAGGAATTTTCCCCAGATCAAAGCTGAGCCTGCCCTGGTGCAGCATTTTCACACCTGGAAAACCTCTGGTGCTTCCTGAGCATCTCTCAGCTGTACTTTGGAAATGAATGATTTTGTAGAACAGAGTCAAAGCCATCCCTGGGTTTAGGGGAGATGAAAATCTGTTCTGGAGCTGCTTGGCTTTGAAAATTAAAATTAGCAACTGATTGAAGTGACCTGGGAGTTTGGAATATTCCAGGAACTCCTCGGAGAGGCGTTTTCAAGGCAAAGAGCAGAAGAGGAAGTCGAGCCACAGTTAATTTGTTGTGTGACTTTGAAGCTTGGCTGCAGTGTCACCTGTGAGGCAGGGAGGGAGATGTGTGTGAGGAGCACAAACAGGGCAAAGAAGTCAAGAATTGGTATTTTGAGTTTGGTTTTTCTAATGAAGAAATGGTAAAGGCTCCAGGAGCACCTTGTGCTGAATATGGGATTCTTACCTTGTGTCCCTGTAGAGTTTCCTCCCCAAGAGCCATTTCTTTTGCATAATCAAGACACACTTATTTAAAAAAAAACACCCCCAAAAAAGGTGATTTCTGACACTTTGTCATTTTATGGTTAAGTTTTGAGGGTTTTTTGAAACTACTTAAATCCAAAATCAGCTTTATTGCCTAGATATCAGCCTGCCTGTCAATGATACTAACTGAAATCTCTATTTATTCTGGTTTTTTTTCCAGAGTGCCCAGTTCTACAAAGTCACCACTGAGCAATACAAAAAAGCTGCTGATGAAGTCTCAGCTCGGTTCAAGTGAGTCCCTTCTGCTTTTTCCTGGCAGCTGGATGAGTTCTTACCACATTAAAATGCACAGTAATTCCCCTTTCCTCCCTCACAGCTCCTGTCAGTCTCTCTGGTTGTTGAAAGGAGGGAATTTGGGAGAATTTGGAGGCCATGTATAGGAACCATAAACTGCAGAGAAATGGGATGCACACTTCTATACATTCATTAATTTATAGTTGAGAAGAAACATGAAATGTTCTAAAAAACAGATGCCCTTTCTCTGATGGAGCACTAAAAAATGGGATTCTAACTTTGCATCACAATCACACCACGGGAAGGATTTAAATGAGGGATTTCACTCTGCCCTCAACAGTGAAGGTCGAATTAAATAACTTCTATTAGTCCTGAAGAAAGTGAAGTGAAGATCTGGTAATTGATGGATCAAAGTGACAGTGACCCTTAGCCTTGGACCTTCCCTTTGGGCTGCTTCATCCCTCAGGCTCGAGGTTCCATTTATCATTTTAGTGAGGACACAGAACTTTTTACCACCTCAATTCTCTCCTCTAACCAAGAAATGCTGCAGAAAATGAATTATTCTGCCACGATTCTCGTAGATTTGTGGAGGGATTTTCTTCTGGTTTGGGGTTTGTTTTGATTTTTTGATGAGCAGGAAGACAAAAGTCCTTTCTGAGCTGCTGGTAATGATGCAAATAAAATTTTAGAGTAAAAGAAAAACTCATTTTATCTCTTAGCAGCGTGAATTGTTGAATGTTCTCTGGTGTATATACAAAATTTTTGTAGTGTTTAATGGTGCAGAGTATACTGAGCACTAAATTCATCTGTCCCTTAAACAAGAGGGACAGGATGACCATTGCTCAAGGTCTGATTTAAGCATCATTTGCAGGGTTTTCCATCATGTCTGGAAATGCAGGAAGGTTGGGATAAAATCCCCACCTGGTTGTCTCCTTCCTTTGTTACAGTGGGATATTTTCAGCTTTCTAAACCAAATGATTGCCTCATTTCACTTGCATTATTCCAAAAGAAGCTTTTGTTGGGATTTGAAGTTTTGCTGGAGGGCTCTGGCTGGGTTTAGTGGGCAGAGGTGGGAAATGGGTTTGGGATTGGGTTTTTCCTCCTGATCCATGAAGGATTTCCAAAGTAAATCAAATGCTTTGGGTCCCTTTTTGTGCACAAATGGAGCTGATTGATAGAGCAGGGGCCAGTCCTGAGCATCAAAGAACTTTTAAGAAAACCATTTTATAGGATGCAGAAATCAAGGAATATTCACTGAGGAGGATTTGGGCAGGGAATCACATTCCTAACACTTGATGGGATTGGACTTCCCTTAATTTTCAAGAAACTAAAGGTACGAATTCAAATCATCCATTTGAGTGGTCTGTAACAGCAGTACTGCAACCACTGTGCTGCTTTTGCATTTGAAACCAAATTTCCTAAAAATTATTGGGAATTTTGATGGCAGTGGATCCAATATTGCTCCGTTGCCTTCCAAGAAAACAAAAGGAAAAAAATCAGGAAATAAAAAGGGTGCCTGAAATATGCACATAAATTGTGGCAGACTTGATGAAGTGCCTGAAATACCAATATTACTTTAGCACCTGAAGGTTTTTCCTTACATCAAATCCTTTTAAACACCGTGTCTTTTTTTATTGAAGGTTTCAATGCAGGAGATGTTATTTTATCTCTGCCTCTTTTGTGGAGCTTGATGGATAAATGAGGAATGATTTAGTGACACCTAAAGATGCTCTTTTGGTGTCACGGGCACTTCTCATGTGCAGTTTAATTGCACATGAGGATTGAGAGGACAGAGGCTCCAGTGGTGTTTAAAGAGTTGTTTAATTGGCTGTAAAAGAAGAATTAAATAAGGTTGAGCTGCTAAATTTTGTTAATGCATAAAGCCATGTGCTGCCTGTGATTGCAGGTTCCAAGTGCAAGATTAATGGATCTAATTGTGGTGTTATTAGCAAATAGTCTGACTTTATTTTAGGCATGTCTAGGATTAGGTACCCAGTTTTAGTGATAGAACTTGGATTTCTTCCACTTCTTTAGCTGCATCACTTCCAAGAGCAAGAAGTGGATGGTGTTGTTATATATTAAATATTTCCTGGATTCTCCTTCCTCCATTTAATCCCTGAATTTACATCGTGTGGCTTCATCAGTCTTCAGGGATAATTAAACCCCATTAAAAGGGGGAAAATACAAATATCCCAGATGGGTTTGGATCAGAGACCTGGCTGGTCTTGTGTCTGCAGTTCCTATTGCTGCCTGCATTAAACTGATATTCCAAATGTCCATGAGGAATGTCTCATCTCCACCAAGGCCCTGGTTCACGCTGATCAAATTGGGAATTATCAAATGCTTCATCTCTTTGCAAGCCTAATTCCCATTGATCAAATGCTAAATGAGCAGGTTCAGGCAGTTCCTGCAGTCCCCAAATCACATTAAAACAACATTACAGGGCCGTGCTGCCCCTCCTAAAGCTGGAATTATCTTCCCACAGTTCCATTAGAACCCCAATTATTCCATTACGAAGATGGCTCTGTTCTAACGAGGAGTTTACACAAGAAGAGAAGAATGCAACGTTACAGGAAGAGCTGGGCTTTGGGCAAGGATTTGAACTTTTCCTAATCAAATCCTCCCTTTGTTTTGTGGGTTTTTTCCCTTAATTTGGAGGGCTGGGAGCAGGGAATTCGGCAGCTGCGGTGGTGACATTTTATTCCCCCGTGGTGTCTCGAGCCAAGTGACATCTTCATTATTCATTTAAGAAGCAGAGAGGGCAAAGGCAGCCTAAAACAAATGTTTTTATCTTCGGTAGGCTTTGATTTCTGGTGGTATATTTAGAATTTGTAGCTGTGCATCAGTGCCTTTTCCTAAATATTTTGTCGTTCCTCTCCTGCTCCGCTGCTCTTGTGGACAACATGGAATTGCTTCTTGCTGCTGGGTTTTTTGGGGAAAAAACTTCATTCCAAGCCATCCAGACTGATGGAAACCTCAAGTCCTCCTGGTGGATGGACTGATCATTTTGGGGTGAGGTTTCCCCCAGTAATGGAATGAATTCCCTGAAGTTTGTTTGGGCAGTGACAGTTGCAATCCAGAGGCTCCTCTGCATCAGCTGGGTGTTTATTCTGAGTCACACATTTGGGGGCTTGATCCCTTTATTATGCATCTTTTGCATGTGACTCTCTCCATCAATTCCCATAGAATGAATGGGAAGGAATGACAAATCATCAGTGTCACATCTTCCTTTAATTAGGATTTCTCCATCCCAAAGCCTGGGTCGTTCATGTTTACTGGAAATAAAACTTAAGGCATTGCCATAGAAAACCACGGAGTGGTTTGGGCTGGGAATGGCCTTAAGGATCATCCAGTTCCACCCCCTGCCACGGACACCTCCCCCAGGAAGTTCTGTTTGATGCTCAGCTATGGATATTTGAAATATTCCACTATTCCCTGAGAGTTCTGACTGATGCTGTGGTGAACTGTGAAGCTGAGAGAGGAGTGTGATGAAACCACTGTAAATTAATAACAGCAACACTTCCATATTCAGGTATAATTGTCTCACAAAGCAGTGGAGCCAATTCTCTGGACACTGAGGGGAAAAAAAGCAGGGTAGAGAGAAAAACCAGCTTTTTATTGATGACTTTGGACCGAGTCCAGGGGAGTGTGGCTTTATTTCCCTGTCCTCGTTACCCTTCTGATGTTGGGGCACATATGGTGACTTCTGAAGGGCTCTTGCACTGCCTGTAAATTAGGAATATTGATAGTTTCTTAATGCAAATCTCTTCAGTCACCATCAGTGCAGTGCTGCACTCACACACCTCTGTAACACAGAAAGCTGTGCTGCAGAGAGCCAGGCTAAGGTTTGTGCTTTATTTCTCCTTGTACAGACCCACACTCGCAGTTTGCAGCACCTCCTGTTGTACCTTAAATAACATCATTGATTCCCAGAATGGTTTTAAAGCTGATCCCATTCCACCCCCTGCCATGGAGGGACACCTTCCCCAGACCAAGCTGCTGCAGCCCATCCAGCCTGGCCCTGAATGAAAAGTAGCTGCTTTTAAAACCTCAAGTTAAAACTCCAAATTACCAGTTATGTAAGAAATACCACGTCCTGTTGTTTCAATAACAGAAAATAGGGAGCTACAAAAAATCCTGCAGGCTCTGTGCCTTTAGTTGAGCTTTTTTTTTTTGCTTAGCCAAGGGCAGTGAGCTCTGCACAGAAACCTCCTGAATTTATTGATGTTTTCTCTTACAAATACAGCAAATCTAGGTGGTGCTTTGTCAGGAGAGCATCACTGCAGGGTTGTTGGCCCTGATGACACTGTTGCTNACAAATATCCCAGATGGGTTTGGATCAGAGACCTGGCTGGTCTTGTGTCTGCAGTTCCTATTGCTGCCTGCATTAAACTGATATTCCAAATGTCCATGAGGAATGTCTCATCTCCACCAAGGCCCTGGTTCACGCTGATCAAATTGGGAATTATCAAATGCTTCATCTCTTTGCAAGCCTAATTCCCATTGATCAAATGCTAAATGAGCAGGTTCAGGCAGTTCCTGCAGTCCCCAAATCACATTAAAACAACATTACAGGGCCGTGCTGCCCCTCCTAAAGCTGGAATTATCTTCCCACAGTTCCATTAGTACCCCAATTATTCCATTACGAAGATGGCTCTGTTCTAACGAGGAGTTTACACAAGAAGGGAAGAATGCAATGTTACAGGAAGAGCTGGGCTTTGGGCAAGGATTTGAACTTTTCCTAATCAAATCCTCCCTTTGTTTTGTGGGTTTTTTCCCTTAATTTGGAGGGCTGGGAGCAGGGAATTCGGCAGCTGCGGTGGTGACATTTTATTCCCCCGTGGTGTCTCGAGCCAAGTGACATCTTCATTATTCATTTAAGAAGCAGAGAGGGCAAAGGCAGCCTAAAACAAATGTTTTTATCTTCGGTAGGCTTTGATTTCTGGTGGTATATTTAGAATTTGTAGCTGTGCATCAGTGCCTTTTCCTAAATATTTTGTCGTTCCTCTCCTGCTCCGCTGCTCTTGTGGACAACATGGAATTGCTTCTTGCTGCTGGGTTTTTTGGGGAAAAAACTTCATTCCAAGCCATCCAGACTGATGGAAACCTCAAGTCCTCCTGGTGGATGGACTGATCATTTTGGGGTGAGGTTTCCCCCAGTAATGGAATGAATTCCCCGAAGTTTGAGAGTTGCAATCCAGAGGCTCCTCTGCATCAGCTGGGTGTTTATTCTGAGTCACACATTTGGGGGCTTGATCCCTTTATTATGCATCTTTTGCATGTGACTCTCTCCATCAATTCCCATAGAATGAATGGGAAGGAATGACAAATCATCAGTGTCACATCTTCCTTTAATTAGGATTTCTCCATCTCAAAGCCTGGGTCGTTCATGTTTACTGGAAATAAAACTTAAGGCATTGCCATAGAAAACCACGGAGTGGTTTGGGCTGGGAATGGCCTTAAGGATCATCCAGTTCCACCCCCTGCCACGGACACCTCCCCCAGGAAGTTCTGTTTGATGCTCAGCTATGGATATTTGAAATATTCCCACTATTCCCTGAGAGTTCTGACTGATGCTGTGGTGAACTGTGAAGCTGAGAGAGGAGCGTGATGAAACCACTGTAAATTAATAACAGCAACACTTCCATATTCAGGTATAATTGTCTCACAAAGCAGTGGAGCCAATTCTCTGGACACTGAGGGGAAAAAAAGCAGGGTAGAGAGAAAAACCAGCTTTTTATTGATGACTTTGGACCGAGTCCAGGGGAGTGTGGCTTTATTTCCCTGTCCTCGTTACCCTTCTGATGTTGGGGCACATATGGTGACTTCTGAAGGGCTCTTGCACTGCCTGTAAATTAGGAATATTGATAGTTTCTTAATGCAAATCTCTTCAGTCACCATCAGTGCAGTGCTGCACTCACACACCTCTGTAACACAGAAAGCTGTGCTGCAGAGAGCCAGGCTAAGGTTTGTGCTTTATTTCTCCTTGTACAGACCCACACTCGCAGTTTGCAGCACCTCCTGTTGTACCTTAAATAACATCATTGATTCCCAGAATGGTTTTAAAGCTGATCCCATTCCACCCCCTGCCATGGAGGGACACCTTCCCCAGACCAAGCTGCTGCAGCCCATCCAGCCTGGCCCTGAATGAAAAGTAGCTGCTTTTAAAACCTCAAGTTAAAACTCCAAATTACCAGTTATGTAAGAAATACCACGTCCTGTTGTTTCAATAACAGAAAATAGGGAGCTACAAAAAACCCTGCAGGCTCTGTGCCTTTAGTTGAGCTTTTTTTTTTGCTTAGCCAAGGGCAGTGAGCTCTGCACAGAAACCTCCTGAATTTATTGATGTTTTCTCTTACAAATACAGCAAATCTAGGTGGTGCTTTGTCAGGAGAGCATCACTGCAGGGTTGTTGGCCCTGATGACACTGTTGCTGCTGGTATCCTTGATTTTTTTTGTCATGTGTTCTGTCTGGGGATGATGGTGCCAAGTTACTCCTGACATCCTTTAGAGAGCTGTGAGCTGTTTGTGAGTGACCCTGGGAATTAAAGAATTAAATACCACAACTCAGCTCAGCCACTGAGCTTTTCTTAGCAACAGAGGTACCCAAAGATCTTCTTTCTCTTTCTGCTCTTGCACCTCTTCACACACAGCTGTGCTGCCACCAGGAGAGTTTTGAGAAGTGCTTCAAGCACAGGTGTCTGATCTCAACCACATTTCACTCCACCAGCCAGGTGTGGGTGCAGTTTTGCTGCATGGAAGTGATGCTGTCACCCCTCTGAGCTTGAATCAGTCCAGATTCTGAGTGCACAGAGCTGCTTCAGCTGGGAGGAGACACTGGGAAAGAGACTTGGATAAATCCTTCCAGCCTCTTGTTTTCCTTGCACATCCCCAACCCTGTTCCTTTCGAGTGAACTCTTTTCTTTGCTCAGTTCTTTCAGTCAGGGCTTGGCCCTCGTGGCTTCACCCGAGGGCTGCAGGAGCAGAGCTCCCTCAGGAGATCTGCTGGACTTTCTGCTGCTTTGTACAAGGGACTGTGCTTTGACACCTGAAAAATGCCCCAGTTCCAACTGCAAGAGGGCCCTTTGGTGGGCAGCAGTTCCCCTGGCTCAGGTGCTCTGCACCTATAAACAAATGAGAGAATCCTTTGGGAGCTCAGGATTCCCCAAAGCCATTTCCAGTGTGTTTCCCTGTGATTGTCACTTCAGACATGACCACTTTGGTTTTCCCTGCAGCCACGCAGAGACTGAACTTTGTTCCTTTGATCAGTGCAGTCCATGAGGAGCCAGGGTTCTCAGCAGGCCTGGATGAAACGTGAATTGTGCCCAAGAAACTTAAAATCCATGATTCAAAATTGAGATAGCACATTAATAAAAAGGGCAAGTCAATTCTTTCCATGGTTGGCATAACCTTTTTTTTTTTCTCCTTTCTAGAAATCATGGATACATTCATTAAATCTCCCCTCAGGCTATCCCCAGTTTTTCACACAGTGAGATCCTTTACTCTCTGTAATGGAGAAAGCAATCTTAAAATTAACGTTTGTAAAGCACCGAGCCAGGACTAGGATTTTTTTTCTTCATTTAAATTTTCTATGAATGAATAGGTCAAATAAAAGATTTTCTGGGAGGGGGGGACAGGTAGAGCAGGATAATTATTGTAGAATATTGTTGGGGAGGAATAGCTGTGTAGGGTAGAGTGGGATAGCTGTGTAGGATGCAGTGGGATAACTACGTGGGAAAATTTGCCTGTGGGAGGGGAGTTGGAACTGGATGAACTTGGTGATCTGTAAGGTCTTTTCCAAGCTGAACCATTCTGTGATTTTCTGATCTGCAGGTCCTTTCCCTATTGAGTCCTTTTCCTGTTCAGGGTGGATGTGTTGGAAGGAGAAATGCTCCAGCCACTGCTGCTTTTCTCTGTTTGCTTGCAGAGAGAGACAAAACCATTTTAAAGATTTTCCTGTGAAAGCAGCGAGTGAAACTCTGCCCTCACACCTGGGTGGGCCAGTGGAGTTGGTTCTGCTCCTCCTTTGGAGTGCTGGGAATCAGCCCAGTGCTGGGACAATGCAACTGGCTGCCCTGCTTGGGGACAGTCCCTGCTCTGGCTGCCCTCCCTGGGGACAATCCCTGCTCTGGCTGCCCTCCCTGGGGACAATCCCTGCTCTGGCTGCCCTCCCTGGGGACAATCCCTGCTGCCCTGCTTGGGGACAATCCCTGCTGTCTTCCTTGGGGACAATCCCTGCTGCCCTCCTTGGGGACAATCCCTGCTGCCCTCCCTGGGGACAGTCCCTGCTGCCCTCCTTGGGGACAATCCCTGCTGCCCTGCTTGGGGACAGTCCCTGCTGCCCTTCTTGGGGACAGTCCCTGCTCTGGCTGCCCTTCTTGGGGACAGTCCCTGCTCTGGCTGCACCTTTGGGAGCTGCTCCCGAGGGGTGAGTGGCTCCTCCCGGTGTGTTTGGCATTCCAGGCTCTGCCAGGGCACATCTGCCTGCTCCCTGCCCAGCTTTGTTCCAAACAGGAATAAAGCCTCTTGTTTTTATGCCTTATCCTTTGCTGGGATTTCCTCCCAACACGAGCTGCTGATTTCCCAATTCCAGCCTTAAAGCTGGGAGGTTCAACCCCACAGCAGCTCCTTTTTGTTATTAATTTGTTCTGTGTTTCCTAATCTTCTGTGGCTGAGATTTACAAATACCTTTGCTGAGGATGTTTTTAATGAGGCCAAGCCATCTGTAGGATCAAATCCTACAAATCTCACGTGGGGGCCTCCAGCACAAACCTCCCTTTGGGGAAGGGAGAATGTTTCCTAGAGCTGCTGGTGGGATTTTTGGAAGAAGAATTCACCATTTCCTGGGTGAATGTCCTGAGAATTCACTTCCTGGCCAAACCACCACATTTGTACAGGGTGAAGAATGAATTACCAATGATCTCTGCTACCACAGGACGTGTGGTTCCACTCTTTTTGTTTAATCTCTTTTTGTTTAATCTCTTTTCCAACAGTGTTGGAAAATCAGGGGAAAAAAATACACCACAGCCATGGTGCTTGGACTGCACCTGAGGGAAATCACAGCTTGAAGGCAAAGGAGGCAGTAAATATTTGGGGAAATAATCTCAAATTTGGGGGTTTGTTGCAAAGGGCTGTCAGACTCAGAAAATGAGGTTTGCAAAATGAGTGTTTAGGTTTCTTATAAAGTGGTTAAATCATAGGATCACAGAATGGTTTGGGTAGGAGGGGACCTCAAAGGACAACCAGAGCCACCCCTGCCATGGCAGGGACACCTCCCACTGTCCCAGGCTGCTCCAGCCCCAGTGTCCAACCTGGCCTTGGACATTTCAGGGATCCAGGGGCAGCCACAGCTGCTCTGGCAATTCCAGCCCAGGCAGGAATTCCTGCCCAAGATCCCATCCCTCCCTGCTCTGTGGCAGTGGGAAGCCATTCCCTGTGTCCTGTCCCTGCAGGCCTTGTCCCCAGTCCCTCTGCAGCTCTCCTGGAGCCCCTTCAGGCCCTGGAAAATACAAATTAAGACACATCAGGTCCCCCTTCCCCTCCCTCAGAGGTGTGGGTGCCACTGCAATGTTTATTAAATCTGTCAGATTTTCAGGTGGGTGCCTGAATATAAAAACCCTCAGTCCCACCCATCTCTGCTAAAAGGAATGACTGAAATACTGAGAATTTCCCCTTCCAGCTGCAGTTCCTTGGACACCACCCACGTTGTCCTGGGGTCTCTTTTTGTGTGTGAAAATTCCCGTTGTATCAAAACACACATTTTTCAGGCTGGAAGGGGAAGGTTTCCATCCTGTAATGAAAGAAATGAGAAGAGCAGTTACTCCTTTCAAACTTCCCTTGCCACTTAACGTGGCTCCCACTTCCAAAGCATTTAGGAGCTCCATAAAGCCACTGGGTTTGCCCCTGTGCATGCATTAGGAGCAGAGCTGGGCTGATATGGAACAGATTTGCTGTTTCATGGACACATTTATGAAGATTGATAACAGCCAGGGCTCGGTGTTAACTTTTATTTTCAAACAGGCTGCAGCAGAAACTGCCTGCTATTGCTTTGGGGCTTTGATTTATGAAAAGGTTGCTGCATGAAAAAGACATCCCATAAAGCAGCTCTGCTGGCAGGAGCATTATAAAGTAGGGTTGTGAGTAGAGCAAACAATAACTGACTGTAATTATGTTCATTATTGTCTCTCTGAGCTCCCTGTACCTTTTGGGGGGGGGTTGTATTTATTCCTTCCTCAGCTTTGAAGTGGACTCACCTTTCCCAGGGAGTGGGATGAAGGTGAGAAAATCCTGCTGGTTTCTAGTGGCAGCACCCCCAAAAGAGGCTTTTCTGTTTGTATGGAATGAAATAGGTCACTGAAATCATACCTGCTTGCACAAATGATGCCAGGAGCAGGAGGAGGAGGAGGAGGAGGAGGAGGAGGAAAGGTCTGTGGTAAAAAATGCTGTTTCTCTCACAGTTCCCATCACTGATGCATTTTCCTCTAAATTATGACTGTTCTGTGAGGTTATTTCAGACTGTTGCATTTAAACCCTTTCAAAACAAACCCAGAAATCCCAGCATGATGGCAAAGATCACCAGGTTTCAGAACTATTCTCCTTCTCTCAGCCTGGCACCATCCTTTGTAAGGAGATGAGCCTCAGCAGCAGCAAGCTGAATTCTTCACTCAGCAGCAATTAGCAGAAAACTTTAGTTAGAACCAGCTGAAATCAAGGGGCACGACCTAACTGGGGAAAATGTGAGTGGTTAATCTAAAGTTTGTCAAACTTGGGCTGCTTTAAGTTAAAAGCATCGCTTTACCAAACTACCTGAAGACCTTGCAGGAAGAAAGAGGAGCTTGGAAATGGTCTGTGCTGAGGTTATAAAGCACAAGAATGACTTTTGTGGTGCAGGGTGAGGTTCTGGTAAATAAGCCAGTGTCTAATTAATGCTGCCAGCACACAGAGAGGGTGAGGAGAGACCTCTGAAAGGTCTTTGTGAGCTGGCTCTGAGCTTTCCAGCAAGATCCTCTGCCTCCAGCTGCTCCCCTGGTGCCCTCAGAGATCCAGGGAATGGTTTGGGTTGGAAGAGACATTCCAGACCACCCAGGGATGGGCAGGGACAATGGGCAGGGACACCTCCCACTGTCCCAGGCTGCTCCCAGCCCCAGTGTCCAGCCTGGCCTTGGACATTGCAGGGATCCAGGGGCAGCCACAGCTGCTCTGGCAATTCCAGCCCAGCCAGGAATTCCTGCCCAAGATCCCATCCCTCCCTGCCCTGTGGCAGTGGGAAGCCATTCCCTGTGTCCTGTCCCTGCAGGCCTTGTCCCCAGTCCCTCTGCAGCTCTCCTGGAGCCCCTTCAGGCCCTGGAATGTGCTGGAAGCTCTCCCTGGAGCCTTCTCCTCTGCAGAGACCCCCGGCTCTGCCAGGGTCTCCAGCCCTGGGAGCATCTTCGTTGTCATATCACAACAGCCTGAGGGAAATACCCACCAACAGGCAGTGAAAAATTCCTTGAAAGCTTGAAAAAGAATTTAAATAATGAGATTAATGGAAAACTGTGAATGTTGTCATTTCCAGCTCACCCCTCCAGCTCCAGTTCCTGACCTGGTCCTGGTGAGAGGAACGTTTTCCTTTCTCAGGTGCCAGGAAGGATGCTGAGGGCGTTCTGTTTTGATGTCCATCACATGAAGGCTGAGATACGTTGGAGCAAGGTGCAGCAGCCCCTGGTTATCAGCAGTTCTCAGTGGAATTCTTGCTCTTTGTTGGAGTTGATGACACTCGATTGCTGTTGCAGCCCAGCTGATTCTGTTTTATGAAAAGAGTGGCTCGGCCTCATCCCAGTCCAAGACTTGTGGAATCACACGTGGCCTTTGTGGCTTAGCAGAGCGAATCCAAACTTGTTTTCTTAAAGAACTTTGTGCCCAAATGAGAAATTGGCATTTATTCTGCTATCTCTTCAAATTACAACCTTCAGTTCCCTCGAGTAATCGTCGCCCACACGAGCGGCGAGGCTTGAAGTGTTTAACTGGTGATTGCTTTTTCTGGATGCTGCTTCTGCCCATAATATCTTTTATTTTTGTGATCAGTTAACAGGGTTTGGGGGCCTTTTATGGCTGAAGAGAATAGTTAAATATATATTGCTCTGGAGAGTAATATTTGGATAATAATGCGCCACGAGTTAGTGTCTTGTGATGCTTTGTGTTGAGTGCTGCAGTTGACCTTTGCTGGAGAGGAGAAAAGTGTCTGCTTGTTAGAACATATTATTTAGCACCTTTAGGAAGGCAAAACTGGTTGATTTGGGTTTTTTTTTAGTGTGAGGCTCAGTGAAGTTTGTATCACCCCAGTTTGGGGGTGATGGTGTGATGTTAGGCCTTTGCAAAGCCTGCAGTGAGCTGCAGCTCCTGGGAAATAAGTGGCAGTAATAAATCCAGAATGTGCTTTGCTGTCCTGGATTTGGTTTCTGCTGCTCATTGGGGTCTGTCTGTATTTTTGTGCGTGTGTCTGTGTGCTTTACACACAGTGATGCAAAGTTGCTGTGGAAAATGTAGTGCAGGGACAGGGATAAGATTAAAATGGATCATTGAGGTGGATGGAACTCTTTTTTGCCACCTTCATATAGGAGCAGGTTTCAAACTGTTGCAGAATTATTTTTGCCTTTAAAAATTAGAAATACCAAGGTTGAACCCATCATGTAATGGGAGTTAATATATCCAAGTATTGCTGCAACTGGCATCTGCCACTTTGAGGAGAAACCTCAGCAAAGCATCAATTCAGTCTCCCAGAGCCTGGACCTGCCTTTCCATGAGCTGGAGCTGAGCACAGCCTTGATTCCTTGGCTTCCCTAAACCTTCAGAAACCTCCTCCAAATTCCTTATTAGGAGTAAAAAGTCAGGAATTGTAGCCCACGGCCTTGTTTGCAGTGATGATCCTTGGCTTGTGTTCTCCTGAGCAGCCAAGTGGAACCTCGCCAGTCTTCATTCAATAATTCCTTGTCGGGTGAGTAAGGCTGAGCTCAAGTGATACCACATGCGAGCTCTAAAAATAATCTGTGATCTGGGTTTACATGAGGAGCTTTGGAAGGCAAATGTTGGTTTGCTGATCCTGGAATCGTGGACTGGGAGGGGTTGGCTCCATCCACGCTGAGCTGATGGGACTCTGGAGCTGGGAAGAGTTTGGATTTTGTCCTCCACAGTGGTGGGACAGGCTTGGCTGTGTCTGGGATCATTCTTTGTCTCTGAACTTGTCAAAATGAGGAGCTGGGTTTGATCTATGCAAGGCTAAGAAGTATTTCTCCATATATTTCTATATATAACATTTGGGTACTACAAAATATTCCACAGAGATAAAACTGCTCCTCCTTGAGTTCCTTCTAATTAAAGCCTGCAGTTGCTAAATTATCCTTCCTGCTTTGTAGCAGCATCCATGCCCCTGTTAGAAGGAATTTGTATCATTGCCATCCATGTGATTGTTTATTTTAGCATCCTGCTATTCGCTAAAAACTGTCCCTTAAGCTAAAAAGAAAAGTGCATCCTAAATTTGGGTAATTCCAACACGCTGCTCCCTTTGCAGCTGCAGGAACCAGCTGTGGGAGAGGTGCATTTGTGCATTTATTGTGGCGTGCTTTGGGTTTTAAGAGGGTTTTTCTTCTATTTTTGGAGGGGAGGGGAAGGGAATTTCATAAACAAATAGTGGTTTGGGATAATGCAAGTCGGTTGGTATCAATTTAAATTAAAGTATTCAAACTCATTTTGTCTGTCAGGGTAGATGGGAATCCTGTCTTCAGTTGACAGCTTGCTCCTCGAGATATTTGGAGTTTAGGCAACCACAGCAGGTCAGATCAGAGTCTCCAGAGCTTCGTGGGCAACAGCTGGGAGTGGATTTTTAGGGAATACTGTAAAAATGAGAAAAGTGTTCAGTGATACATTTTGCCTTTAAACAAATGGTGGTGTGAGGCTTTCCTGAGCCAAATCTTGCTTGTAATCTCTTCACGGGCATCTCACACCTTCGTGTGGAATTATTTTTGAGCCCAGATGTGCTTTTGAAGACCCCAGTGTCCTCTGACAGTGAGTCCCAGCTTTTCATGAGCTCTTCTTTGGGAAAGGTTTGGATTCTTTCTTCATTGTAAACCCACTGCCAGGAAACCTGTCTGGCTGCCTCTCTCTGTAATCCACTGATCATTTCATGCTGTAATTCATTGATAATTGAGATCCAGCTCTTGCAGTTGTCCTTCTCTGGGCTGAAGAGATCTGATCCTCGTGTGATGTCCTGAGGCCCTGAAGATTTTCCTTGGCAACCAGTTCATCCAACAAATCAGGATTCACAACCAGGATATTTTTTCCTGATCCTCATCCTTCCCCTTAAGTCCTTGCCCAAGAAAGGCTTTAAGGATGTGCATAACTTTCCATGTGCAAATGTGGAATTGCTCAATCCTGGAATGGTTTGGGTTGGAAGGGACCTTAAAGCCCATCCAGAGCCAACCCTGCCATGGCAGGGACACCTCCCACTGTCCCAGGCTGCTCCCAGCCCAAATGTCCACCTTGGACATTGCAGGGATCCAGGGGCAGCCACAGCTGCTCTGGCAATTCCAGCCCAGGCAGCAATTCCTGCCCAAGATCCCATCCCTCCCTGCCCTGTGGCAGTGGGAAGCCATTCCCTGTGTGCTGTCCCTGCAGGCCTTGTCCCCAGTCCCTCTGCAGCTCTCCTGGAGTTCTGCTTGTATTTACTTATTTTGCCAGATTTAAGGTCATTCTTTCTCTCTGATAACCTCAGAGAAGCTCTTCCCTCCCTGTGTGCAGTAAATGAGCTCTTACAACACAAGGAAATTGTTTCCCCTTTGCTTTTCCAAGAGGCTGCTCCAATATCCAGCCAGCATTCCAGGTGTTTTACCAGGTGGGAAACACTCTCCAGGTTAAAACCCAGCCCTATGGAAAGGTTAGTAGGACTTTCTGACAGTCATCCCACTAAAACCAGGATTTTGTCAACATAGTTAACTTGACTTGGTGCTCCCCGCACATAATTGAATGTCTCTCTTCATGCAGTGAGTGTGTGTGAATGTGCTGGAAACCTTTCCCCTTTCCCTTTTCCCCATTCCCCTTTCCCCTTTCCCTTTTCCCCTTTCCCNTCCCCTTTCCCCTTTCCCCTTTCCCCTTTCCCCTCTCCCCTCTCCCCTTTCCCCTTTCCCTTCCCTCCAGAATGTTTCAAATGGATCTTTACTTGCTTTTGACAAGGCTGGGGAAGAGATGAAGTAAATGAGAGGATGACAAACGTTTGCCTGTAATTTGGGGGCTGCTGGTGTTTTTGGAGAAAGGACATAAAAATAACACGGGGAAGATGAACACCGGACTTGATTATGAGTAGCACAAAAGGTGGAGGAAGTTGTATTCCAACCTTTAAGTCATTTATTTAGTATTACTTCATAGATTTTACATTCTGGATTGCAGAGCAGAAACCACCGTGGTTCTCTTCCAGCATTTAGCAGGGATTTGTTAGGAAGATTCTTTCTTTTACACCTTTTGGAGAAGTCGCGCTCCGCTTCGGAGCGTAAATAAAAGCAAGAATCGACTCTGCAGTACTTGATCTTTTGCTGGCAGCACCTCCCACGCAGTGATTGTGAGGGCTCTGTGTGGGCACAGCTTGATTACGGACCAGCATTTGTAGATATTCAGCAATCAGATGTGTGTTCTCCCTTCCAAACGATTCGGGGAGGAACGGAACCATTTGGTTTGTGCCTCACGCCTTTCGTGAGGCGCCTTCGAGCCGTCACCTACTGCATGTGCGAAGACAAGCTTTAAAAATAGTTTAATATAAAGAGTAAATTAATGTAAAAACTAAAAATAATGGTGCAGCAATGAGGACCTTCATTACCATATGCCCTTTTGTCTTTTTTTTCCCCTGGGTTCTGTTTTACAACTATTTTCTGTGCTGCAAACACGTCCTGTGGATTCGCCCAGCAGTGATGCTGCTGGAAGAGGCTCTTTTGGGGTGAAGTAATGTTAAAATAAGAAGAATCCTCTCACCAGCACCTTTTTGGGTGGTGATGGAGAGCACAAGTGCCTTGCTGCTGTTGCAGAGGTGTCCTTCACACTTCAGCTTTGAGCTGCCCTTCCCTCAGGGCCTCCTGAGCTGGGCTCGAGTTTCTCTTGCTGCCTCCTAATGCAGAATCCCTCCACCGTGGCCTTTCCTGTCCATCTGCTCAGCTGAATCCATCTCTGCTCAGGCTACCGAGGTTTATTTTTTTCCTCCTGGCCAAAAGAAGTGGAATCTTGCCCTGACTGTGTCTGGTGCAGATTCTTTCCTGCCCCAAATTCACATCATCTCCTTTCATCCTGCCACATGCTCATCAGTGTTACCCAGGAAAATCACACATCTTCACTTCCCACCTCTGGATGTCTCATTTCTGCTTCCCTGCTGTTTCCAGGTCCCTACTGACTTTCTCTCTGAATTTGTGACTCTGCCTTGTACCCCTCACTCATCCCCTTTCCCAGCTGCCCAGAGCAGCTGTGGCTGCCCCTGGATCCCTGGCAGTGCCCAAAGCCAGGCTGGACAGGGCTTGGAGCACCCTGGGAGGTGTCCCTGCCCGTGGCAGGGGGTGGCACTGGGTGAGTTTTATGTCCCTTCCAACCCAGAGCATTCCATGATTCCATGAAACTTTTGTTGCTCTTTCTCAGAAGGAATTTCTGCCGGACACAGACAATGTGAATTGATGAAATTCCCACAAATCCTTCTGAAATCCCTCTTGGCTTTTCATAAAGCACCTGAAAACAGTTAAGCTGTTACACACTCCATGGGCTGCCCACCTGAGGGTGTGGATTGCCTCAGTTTCCTTTTGTTCCACCGGCTGTTTGCGTCCATTCGTTCCTCCTTATCTTTGTGTTTATTCTGAGAACACTGAGAAAAGAAACATCCTCCTTTTTATTGTTGTTTATTTTACGTTCTGCCAGGTCTGGTCCCGGCGTGGCTCCTCTCCTCCATCAGTAGGACTAAATGAAACAGGTCAGAGCATCCTCTCCTGTGCTGGTGCTCTGGGGCTCTGTGGGATCACGTTCATTTGTAGGGTTTTGTTCTCGAGTTAAGACTTCCCTGGACTCCCCAAGCACGGCCCCGTGCTGGGAACCAGCCCTGGTTTGTGGTTTGGACGTGCTGAGCTGCTCTGTGGAGGAGGCACAGCAAGATTTGCTCTTCAAGAGCTGCAGGCTGGGCTGCTCCGGGCTGCTCGGACACAGAGGATCGGTCTGCTCTGGTTTCTTCACTACTTCAGAAGCAGCCAAGGGTTACACAAATAAAATCAGCTGCCTTTGATAGGTGTCAGCACTTGAAGGAGGAATTAAATGCAGCCCTGGGTACTCCTGCCCATCTCGTGGCACTATTTTTATCGCACGCTCTGCTTTTTTTTGTTGCTATTTTTTTTCCCCATATTTGATGACAATTGCCTGAAGTCCTGATCTGGAAGGGGGGGATTATGCCAGATACCTGCACAGCTGGAAACTCATCAGCCATTCCGATCCCTTCAGCGAGAGTGTCAGTTTTAGCACGAAACTCGCAAAGCTCACCGTGGCGATTTCAAATTTCCTCTTTAGTAGACATTTTGTTTGAATGCCATGAAGGGGCTCCTCTCCCCCAGCCCCCAGGAGCACAATAAGCTATGCTCTTTGAGAGAGCCCAGATGAGGACAAAGTTCCCTTCATTAAATTTTCCTTTCATGCTTTGGCATGGAAGATTTCTTTTTAAGGCTGCCTCTCTCTCTCTCTCTCTCTCTCTCTCGTTTCCTTTTGTGTTTTCATCCTATTACCTTTATGAGGTTGTGATGCATCAGCTGGCTGGAAAAGGTGGGTGCACGGCTCCCTCAGAGGTTTATTCCAGCACTGAAAGATGATTCTGGCATGGGAGGGGCTTCAGGAGCAGCTGGAGAAGGGAAAGCAGATCAGGAATTGCAAACTTGATAAAAACCCGGCGTTCCTCGCGTGCCTGCTGCTCTGACTTGTGCTGAGAACAGCGCTGGAGGTTTGGGGGTGTTGGTTCTCTTGAGGAGTTCTGCAGTTGGGCTGAGTGGAGCTGGAGATGTGTCAGCAGCCCCTTGGCATTCCTGCTGCACTCCCATGCTTGGTGTTTTGCCTTCAGTTTAGCTGTGAGACCCCTGAGCAAGTCAATAAATAAATAAATGCCATGTAGGACACAATCTGGTTTATTTTACAGGGACAGATCGTGATAGGACAAGGGGCAAGAGATTTCAACTGGAAGAGGGGAGATTTAGATGGGATAGTGGCAAGGAATTCCTGGCTGTGAGGGTGGCGAGGCTCTGAGATGGATTTGCCAGAGAAGCTGTGGCTGCCCCTGAATCCTTGGAAGTGTCCAGGGTTGGAGTGGGGTTTGGAGCAGCCTGGGACAGTGGCAGGTGGCCCTGCCCATGGCAGGGGTGGCACTGGATGGGCTTTCAGGTCCCTTCTGACCCTTTCCATGATACTCTGGTGACACTTTTCCTGCCACATGTCCCAAAATACAGATCTCTCTCAGGACACGGGGTAGTTCAGGAAAGGGACCTCCTGCTCTGAGGATCTCCTGGCCCTGCCTGGCACCAGTCCAGGTTGCTTTATCCACTCAGGCTTTTAAAGCCTCCACATTTTCCCAACAGATTCCACGTAATTGCTGGGTTTGCACTATTTACCTTTTCTTATGAGCTTTTCCCTCAGTCAAACCCCACAGACCCTTAAATGCTTCTGTAAAAGGACCTTTGTTCATGGAAC
The DNA here is from genome assembly GCA_013400495.1 of Nicator chloris. Lineage (NCBI taxonomy): Eukaryota > Metazoa > Chordata > Aves > Passeriformes > Pycnonotidae > Nicator > Nicator chloris. Next base: position 103,160 of record WAAE01023997.1, read on the forward strand.
CACAGAATGATTTGGCTTGGAAGGGACCTTAAAGCCCTTCCAGATCCATCTCCTGCCATGGACAGGGACACCTTCCATCATCCCAGGGTGCTCCAAGCCCCGTCCAGCCTGGCCTTGGGCACTTCCAGGGATCCAGGGGCAGCCACAGCTGCTGTGGGAATTCTAGCCCAGCCCCTCTGCACCCTTCAGCCAGGAATTCTTTCCCAATAACCCATTTAAATATTAATTGATATAATCATAGCAACTTCAGGAGGTTCTCTGTTGGGGAGATATTTCATTCCCCTTTGGAGGAGTTTCCTTGCTGTTGATTCTGACCATCCATCTGTGGGTCCTGTGATCCATCCCTGAGAGAAATCAATGGGAAACCCTTTGGAAGGGTTCCCATAATGCATGATGGAGCCTCCTTTCCCAACAGGAGATCCTGCAGCCCGTGGTTTATGGCCCTCTAATGCCAGGCAGTAATTTCATTTAGTGCTTTCCCCAAAGTGCCAGCAGAGCATTAGGGGAGTGGAACAAGCACAGCTGATCAATACAGAGACAGTGCTCACCCTCAGATTAATCCAAGAAAAGGTTGACTTGAAGGGGGTGGCCCTGTTCTCACTGCCCTGCAGTGCCTGGAAGGACAGGGCTCAGAGCAGGTTGTTAAAAATCCCCCCTGAAAAGTCAGAGTGTGCAAACAAGTCACTGAGGGGCAGGAGGTGATGTGTCTCACAGGGCTCCCATATGGCTGGCAATGTATAAAATCCTGTGAAACACTCAAAGAAGGAAGAATACCTGGATTTTTGGCACTGATGGCATGGCTCTGGGAAAAAACAAAACAAAACAGACATTTAAAAGCTCTTTCTCATGAGTTAGAGGGTTCCCCCACTGAAATGGCTTTGAACACATTGACAGAATTTATGCAGTGATGCTAGAGCAGCCCATCCCTTTCTCTCTTCACCTGTATATAAGAAATCACTTTCAAAACACTTTTATAAGTGATTTTATAAGTGAATAAAGGCACTGCAAGGTTTACTGTGGATGTTTTTAGTTCATTCAGGCTCTCTTGTACTGGTTTATCAATTCACAGCAGAGGTTTGGGCATTTCAATCGAGCTCTGGTTTAGTTGGACCCGAATCATCACTGCTGGCAGATGTCTCCAGAGAACATCCCTGGTGTTTCTGTTGTTCCCTGTCCCAGTGCAGACCTTGCCACCCTCCCTCCATGTGCAGCAGTTTGTGGTTGCACATTTTGATGCCTGACTCGCCTTTGAAGCACGTGCTGATCTCAGCAGAGGGGGGATTAAGGGAAAATCCTTTTCTGTAAGAGCCTGCAGAAGTTTGAACTTGGAGATCATAAAGTGTGGAAGCACCTGGGACTGCATTTAAATTCTGGTTTAGATTTCACAGATGCAGGGTAATGAATGAAAGGAGGAAGAGGTGTTTTTTGTAGGTACACACTGTAAAATCAAGGTGACTTAACATTCCCTTTTCATAGCACGATGTCTTCGGTGATTGTCAAGAAATCAGTTCCCTGGAGGAGCAGTGTTTGTGCTTCGTGTTTCATTTCCCTGCTGCAGGAAAACAGATCTGCCTTGGCCACTCAGCAAAATGAGAATCAGAATCACAGAGTGGGTTGGGTTGGGTTNTTTCTCCTCCTGCCCATTTTGGAACACAGCAATCTCCTTTTTTAGGAAAAGTCCAGTGAATAAGATGAGAATCACAGAATCATGAAGATTCTTAAGACATCCAGTCCAGTTGTTCCCCAGAACAGCCAAGGCCACCACTGACCCTTGGACACTTCCAGGGATGGGGCAGCACTGGGCAGTCAGTGCCAGGACCTCGCCACCCTCACAGGGAAGAATTCTTTCCTCTGGAAGTGCTCAAGGCCAGGTTGGATGGGGCTTGGAGCAGCCTGGGACAGTGGGAGATGTCCCTGCCCAGGGCATGGGGTGGGACTGGATGTGCTTTAAACTCCCTTCCAACCCAAACCAATTCAATAATAATAATACTAACACTTCTACTACTAATAAAATACAAGATTTTTGTCTTTCCTGAGATGTTTTTAGAAGGAAACCCTGAAGCTGTTCTCTGTTCCCACAGGAGATATGAGTCCCACCCAATCTGTGGGGAGCTGCAGGAAAAAATCCTCCAGTGCTACCGGGACCATGCCCAGGAGACCCTGAGCTGCTCTGCCCTGGCCAGCCAGTACCTGCACTGTGTCAATCATGCCAAACAGGTGAGCTGGACCTGTTCTCACTGAAAAATGATGGAATGATGAGCAGAGGAATTTCCAGTTAGTCCTTCCTCCATGCCTGTGGGCCTGGTATTTCTAGGACTGAGAGATTTTAGCCTGTTAGCAGCTGCTGACTTTCTCCCAAGGAAAAATTTATCAAGAGAACTGCTTCTCAAAACAATATTAGCAAACAACTCTCCTTTCTCCAAACAATCTTTCTCCAGGTGGTGTTTTGCTTTTCTAGTTCTCCAAACATTTTGGCTGTTTCTCTGGTTTAACCACTGGGATCAGAGAGGTGTCGTTCCTGTTCACCAATCATGTTAAGTCTGTAGCAGAACACCTTATTAAAAAGTAGTAAAAATTAGATAATAGAGTTTTTTTTCTGTGCTCTTTGCCTTCTGAAATACTTAGTCTCTCTCATCTTTTTTCATGTCCTACAACAACACATGCCTAAGCATTTCCCAGTACTCCAGCTCTGTGGAGACCACTCAGAGTTGATTTAAATGCTCATGTTTCCATCTCTTCCCCTGGGAAGCTCTTGTTTTGTGTAGGAGCCCTTGCTGTTGGCAGATGTTTCTTGTTGTCTACAGTGTTAGCAGTAAAACAAGGGGATTAAAATACCTGGTAGTCTTTGCCATAAACATGAGCAACTCATGGATGTCTCAAACCACTTTGGTCACCACTTGGAATTCTTGATTTCTCCTGTCTTGTGTTATGCAAGGCTCGAAAACTGCCCTTTACCTGCTCTTGGCCTCCTGTCTTCCAGTTTTGTAGGGTATGGATGTGGCTGCCAATTAAAGTCTTCATGCTTTATTAGTGCAGCATGAAGGAAAATGACAGTAGTGTGTAAATCATCAAATTAAAAGAAGCTGCATTTTCTCAGTTTTACTCTTTTTCATCAGCTTGCACCTTTCAAATACAGAAATGCATGTCTTGACCTCAATTGTGTTCTTCAGCAAAGGAAATGCGCTCGCAGCCCCCGTGCAGGATGTGTAAAAAGTGCTGCAGTCAGTCTGTTGATCTTTATTTCTGCCCAAATCTGTGAGTTAATATTTGAGCACGTGAGGACACCCACCTTGCTGTGACAGTGGAGACCCAGCGAGCAGGGCTGGTGTTTGGTCATGGGAATCACCTCCCCTGGGCAGAAAATCCGTGAGCCTTTGGCTCTGATCCTTCTCCCCGACCTTTTGCTTTAAAATGCTGCAGCCTCGAGCTGCTATTCCCAAGGATCTGCTGGAATTAACACTGCTCGTGGTTCCTCAGTCACTGGGAGCTCCCTGTCCCTTCCAATTCACTTCTTTTCATGTATCCTTGATTGATATTTCTTGTCCCATCCCTGGAAATGGCCAAGGCCAGGTTGGACAGGGCTGGGAGCAGCCTGGGACAGTGGGAGGTGTCCCTGCTCATGGCAGGGGTGGCACTGGATGGGCTTTAAGGTCCTTTGCAACCCAAACCCTTCTGTGGTTCCATGATTTCTCCTCCTGCCCATTTTGGAACACAGCAATCTCCTTTTTTAGGAAAAATCCAGTGAATAACATGAGAATCACAGAATCATGAAGATTCTTAAGACATCCAGTCCAGTTGTTCCCCAGAACAGCCAAGGCCACCACTGACCCTGTCCCCAAGTGCCACATCCACACGGCTTCTAAATCCCCCCAGGAATGGGGACTCCACCCCTGCCCTGGCTGGACAAGCCTTTGAGGGAAGAAATTTTCCACAATATCCAACCTAAACTTCCCCTGGTGCAACTTGAGGCCTTTTCCTCTTGTTCTGTCACTTGTAACCCTGTTTTGGTTTGTTCTGTAGTGGATTTCCCCGTGGCCCTGCAGCATCTGCAGCACTAACTTACTGTATGTGTAATTTTTTTGTTGTTTTTTAAAGTAACCAGAAAAAGATGGATTAATTACTTAGACATGTTTAAGCTCTAAGTGGAGTTTGTATCTGATAGGAATTTCTTCAGAAGACACTGATGAGGATGAATTAATTCATGTTCAGAAGGTGCAGGAAAAGCAAATTGCATAAATATGAGCATTAGGGTTTTGAACCCTTTTAAACACCTTTTTTTTTTGTTGTTGAAGATCTTCATCCAAGCCTGTCAAGTAGTTAAAAGTGTTTCCTAAATGTTTCTTACTCTGTTTCACACATGCTTCAAGATGAGAATTCAGAGAGGCTTCTCTCATGATAACAGAGAAGGAGAAGCCTTTTATGATGGAAATATTTGCAAGCAGGAGCAATTGTTTTTCATGATGAACACCAGCCCATCCTCCACGTGCTGCAGCTGTAATTGTAATTATTTTTACTCACTGTTTGCCCACAAGTCCAGACAGTTGCTTCGAAAGAATTCCTGAACGCTGCTATAAAATCACTTCAAAATTACCTTCTCTGTGCGCTTGGTTGGGAGCCAGAGGAGGGGGATAAATGGCAGATTCAGAAATGAAAAAGTTAACTGACACTGGCTACAAGAAACAAAGGAAGAAGAAAATTTGCTAGAGGGAATAGAGCAAGATATTGGAAAGCAAATAAGTGAACTAATCCGATTTCCTGGCGGTGAGTCTGGGCACTTGTGCTCGGGCTGAGCACACTCTGTGCTTTTCATAAATTGAATTTATTGACTCCTCTTTCTTTCCTATCTTGCTTATAATTATCTCCCCCTCTCTTCTGTGTGCTCCTTATTTCTCATGCTGTCTGTAATCTCATGTCTCTATCTGTCCTTTTCTCCCCTCCTTAGAAAAGCCCAGAGAGTTGTTAATTCAGAGGGGTTTGACACATTGTTGTATCTTCCCTTGAAATCTCTTCCCAAAGTCATGAGAAGCCGGGGAGATAAATTAAACTCTGTTATTAATGTTTGCATGTTATTACAATGATAATGCCAGTAATGGAGAGGAAAACTTAACCTAATGGAGCCATTAAGGGGAAGATATTTGGATTGTGGGTGGTATTTACTTGTGCTGCCACTGCTGAGGTAACTCCAGCCAGACCATCCGTGGCTTTTTAATCCTTTTTCCTGGTTTTCCAGCCATGGATATGGACAATAGATGTTAAAATACACATTTTGGAGGTTTTTTCCTCAATTTTTTCCCCTCCCTGGGCTACAAGAAGTTCTGATTCTTACACAAAAGCACAACTAGTCCCTGGTTTAACAAATCTGTGCAATAATTTCCTGGTAAACCGTTGAATTCCAGAAGGATTCAGGTCTCTGCAGGCAGGTGAGGTTTAAGAGTACTTAAAATAACCATACCAGCAGCTGCTGGTGCCTGACAGCCTGGCTGCAAAATGTTATCCTTCAGCCTTGTAACCACTATTTTAATTTGTTGGATCAAGTGGGTCCCTAATTATGCATCCTAAATAGAATAAAACCAGGATTTTAGCCTCATCCTCCAGAATTTTTCCTTGAAACCAATTTCCAGTCTAAGAGAAAAATGTGTGGAATTTGTATATCTGGAAACACTGAATTGAAATGCAACAAAAAGACTTCTTCATTTAACACTGCCCTCACTGAAGGAAGTTTATTATGGACCAGCTTCTCTCCATGGGGCTATGTAAAAAAAAAAAAAATAGGGAAAATATTTTAAATGCATTAATTTAAAAAGGCAAGAAAAAAAAACCACTAAAAAAAACCCCAAAATGTGAAAAAAGGCAAAGCAAGGCTTGGAACACCCCCGTTTGTCTGAAGGTGAAATTTTGTGGGCAGAAATGCAGATAGGATGAACAAACACCTGCAATTTCTGTCCTTAGGACACGAAACAGAAGTAACCCATTGTTTGTCAGATCCCTTGGGAGTTTCCTCTGTTAACTTGTGCAGTGTCAAATCGACATAAAATTCATCTTCAGCCCAGAGATGGCTTGGAGTGAGTCTGTAACTCCTCTGCAAAAAAGGAATTCTCCAGGTAGAGGAGCCTTCCTGAGCTTTCCAGAAATCTCCATGGGAGATGGGAGGTTTTGGTAATGGATGAAACTTCCCCGGATTTTTGTTTGCAAATGCACCCACGGAGCACAAAACTCCTTTATTCCATCAGCCTCTTCTTCTCCTCTGTGGATTCTGGAGGGTTTTGTGGCACAAGGACAGGCAGCATCTGTTTGTGTGGATGCCTTGGAGAATTTTGAAGTCAGAATTGTTAAGGTTGGAAAATACCTCCAGGGTCGTCGAGTCCAGGCATTCCCAAGGCCACCACTGACCTGTCCCCAGGTGCCACATGCACACTTTAAAGGGCTTTTAGGTCCCTCCAGGAATGGGGACTCCACCTTTTCCCCCTGGGCAGCTGTGCCAGGCTGGACAATGCTTCTGGGAAAGATGTTTTTCCTAAAATCCAATCTAAGTGCAGCTCTTAAACCCTTGCAGGAGCTGAGTGGAACAGCACAATTTACTGGGTTATTTTTAGGGATGAGAATTTGGTTGAAGCCAAACCTGACATGGTTTTAATTCCCTTTATTGTTAATTTTCCCTAATTTCCATGGCTGTGACAATGCAGTCCAGACTTCCAAGCTGTGTGGTGTTGCTCAGACACCTGAATCAGCTCTTTGGAGGTCACCTGTAAGATTTCGAGGTTTAAATTTGGGGTTGTTCCTCACATAAATCCTCAGAGTTACCAAATCCCTTCCTACCATTTCTTGCAAGGAGACTCATACTTAGTCCTTGCTCATTTGATGGGTTTTGTAGGCAACAAAAATGGTTGGGGTTGGAAGGGGCCTCAAAGATTCCATTCCACCCCCTCATTCCACCCCCTGCCATGGGCAGGGACAGCTTCCACCATCCCAGGCTGCTCCAAGCCCCGTCCAACCTGGCCTTGGAACATTTCCAGGGGCAGGAAACCTGGTCTAGTGAAAAGAATGAAATTATTTTTAAGGTCCTTTCCAACCCAAACCATTCCATGATCTGTGGTTTTGTAGTGAAGCCCAAGGTGTTCAGACTGTTGGGGTTTTGATTCTGACTCTTCTCCCAGGAAGGAGCCAGGTCAGTGATAACTCAGTGTTGGATGTTGTCAGGATATTTTCCCTGAAGTTTAATTGCTGGGAATGGTTTTCTTCTTACTGTAAGGTCAGGTGTTTTAATTTCCTTTAATAGCCACAGCTCTAAAGCCATGACAGCATGAGGGGAGATGAAAATGGGTCATTGGTGAGACTCTTCAGGCCTCCAAACCACTGCCTTGTTGAGTGCTCAAATGTCTCCATTCTGCTTCTGTGACTTGTCTCTGGCACTATGTGTTCATCAACAATGTTTCTTGTTCTGTATTTTTGTTTTAAAAAATTGCAGATCTTAGGAAGGAATTGTAGCTAAACTTCAGGGAGTGTCTGGAACAACTGGGAGTTACTGAAATACGTGTTTCTCCCTCTCTCTTCCCTCCCCTCTGATCGTTCTTGCAGCAGAGAATGCTTGGGAGAGGAGGATAAAGGCATTGTCCAAATCAAGCACAAGACCATCAACTAATTTCAGCAGAAGAGCTTGTTTTTCTCCCCAAGAACGATCCAGCAGCCCATTTGCAGGGCAGCCCAATAAAGAGAAGAAGTGGAAGAGCCATCTGGAGGGCAGCATCCTCACGGCTCAATCAGCGCGAGCGCTCGAGAAGCCGAGACCTGGATCTTATTCCATCAGAGTTCCGCCTTATCAAAGCCCACTTATTGGTGATTGAAGGAAGGGAAAGAAAAGAACCTTTCTCTGACCTCAGAGAGGGGGAATATCCTTCAAATGCTGCTATTTCGCTGTAGAATCTCCTCAGAAATGTCTCTGTGGGAGGCGGGGCGGTGTAACCCTTGCAGCGCCGGGATGCGGCCGTTCCTCGGGAGCAGCCGCTGGTCCCAGTGTCAGAGTTCTCCTCGCAGTGTGGGATTGTCAATTGTGCTTTAACTTATTTCCCAAATGACCTGGCTCTCTCTGCAGGCCTTCTGCTGGAATGGTGTTCGTGATCCAACGCTTAGGGTGCTCCATGGCCTTTATTTCCGTGGGATGGTTCTGTTGTGCTCCTCGCTCCTATCAAGTCCTGACAAAAATGCCTCGCTCTGTACCAACAATAAATCTATTTTATGCACAGGATTGATGCTGCAGTCTGTCTCCCTTCCCACTCCTCGGGGGTGGATGGTGTTCCCTCTGCTGTGTCAATCACACTTTCCCAGCAGATGTTGTTGCTGAAGCTTTCAAGCACAGACTTCCGTGCACAGCCAGCCCTGGTGTCAGGAACGGGGTTTGGATTGAGCTGTTTTCCATCACAGCCACCTAAAAGGATCCCACGTGATGGGAGTGTTGTGATTTATCCCCCAGCACTTCCCTCCTCGGGAAATGCTTGTGAATGGAGCACCACAAGCTCTTGTTGCTCGGAGAGGATGTGGGTTCCTCATCCCTGGGAGTGTCCCAGGCCAGGTTGGGTGGGCTTGGAGCAGGCTGGCATGGTGGAAGGTGTCCCTGCCCATGGCAGGGCATTGGAATAAGTGGTCTTAAGGTCCCTTCCCACCCAAACCATTCTGGGATTCTGTGCAAGGGCAGAAATGCCCCCAAAATCTCCAAATCAGCTTTGTGCAAGCACCCAGTTTCCTTTAGTTCTTTTTCTTCAGGTAAGAACTGCCACACTCCTGGCACTCCTTGTCCCAAGCAATCTTAGAAGGGACTTTTTGCACAGTAGTGGAAGTAATGATGTCAAATGAGCAGCGAGTCTGGAGCCTGCTGTTTATTTACCTGTTCTCCCTCTCTAATTGGCTGTGTTTGAACCTCATCCTACTGAACAACTGCGGGTGCACCTGTGGATCTCATTTATTATTCATGCAAAATATTACCAGTGACTTCCCTAATTATCAAGATGCTTTGTGAGCGCTGTTTAATTAAGGATTTTTTTTTTGTGCTACCCAGTGAAGCTGGTTTTGGTTTTTTGGTTTTTTTTTTACATGCCAAGCAACTGTAATGTTGGTGGGAGGGGAGGATCCTGGAGTTCAACATCAGGTGCCAGGTAAACTGCTCAGGAGAAACAACAGGGCCATAAGCACCATGTTTACATGGTGACTTGCTGTAGTGTTTACAAATCAGCTAACTCACAAATCCTTCTCTCTAATGTTCTCCTTTGTAACAGAGAGCCAAGGAGTTGGCAGAGCCAGCCTTGCCAGACTCAGAATTGGCAGCCAAACGCAGCATAGAGGAAAAGCAGACGTTTTTCAGGCCAGATGATGCTGTAAAATCAGGGGAAGAGCTGTGTCGGGAAGGAAGGGCTCTGTTACTGCCAAATGTTTATTGGTTTCTCATCCTGACAGCCTTGAGCAATGAGAGTCAGCCTTGCCTGCTTTGTTCCAACTGTGTTTGAGGTGTTGTGTTCTTTAAACATCTTCTGTGGCATCAGGGGTGGTGTCTGCAGCCTGTGTGGCTTGGGGGAAGCTGGTGGCAGCAGCAGGGTGAGGACTTCAAAAGTGGCCTTGGTGAGGGCTTCAGAACTGTCCTTGGTGTGGACTTTAAAACTGTCCATGTGTTGAAGCAGCCCTCTTGTTAGAGGGTAGAAATGAACCAAGACACAGAACTCTTGTTTATCACAGCATGAGAGGGGTCCTGGTTTATTCCTCTCCACAGCTCAGCCATCCTGACTCCAACCATTCCCTGCCTCTGGCTGCAGCAGCTCCTGCTGTGGGTTTCCCTTGCAGCCTCTGACTGCTGGGGATTTCCTGCTGGGCTCTGACTGCAGGGCTTGGTTTGGAGACTGTGACTGCAGCTTTTACCCAGCCAGGCTGTGACTGCAGGGGTTGGTTTGGAGACTGTGACTGCAGCTTTTACCCAGCCAGGCTGTGACTGCAGGGATTGGTTTGCCGGGCTGTGACTGCAGGGGTTGGTTTGGGGGCTGTGACTGCAGGNCACACTCCCATTTATCACCCTTACCTTTGTTGGGGACAGCTGTGACTCCTCAGGGGTGAGGCTGTATTGGGTAATTAACACAGCTGTTAATTACAGCCTGATCAGGGGCCAGGTCACCTGGATTCCCTTCTCCTACATCCACAGTGTGGACTTCAGAACTGTCCTTGGTGTGGACAACCTTTGCCTCTAAAGCAGAGCAGTAGTTCTGGGTATTTCTGGAGTTTCACCACCACCTCTGCTTTTGCCACCTCTCCTTTTGTGTACCTGCATCCCTGTCCTGCTGTAGGTGTTTGATTTCTTCCCTCTCCCCACTTGCAGGTGTGGGTGCTGAAATCTTCAAATCTTGGAACTTTCCTGGGTTTTTAAAGTACAGAAAACCTGTGGAGAAGTTTCCCTCCTCAGGGAAATACGATTCTGAAATATGATTGACCTTTTTCAGCAGCTGCAGATCCCAAACCAACACCAGCTGTTGGTGACAGCAGGAACTGCTGGGACAGGGCAAGGCCAGCCTCCTTCACAAGAAGCAGGGACAGAGAGGGTGGAGAAGTGCCAGGATTTTTATCCAGGGTGTCAAATGTGATTTGCAGGACCCAGAAATCATTGTTTGGCCCGTGCCAGGTGACAGCCCACTGAGCTCCCTGCCCGTGGTCAGTCCTGTTCCATCAGGAGCTGGCTGCTGCCAGATGGAAGCAGACAAGGGTTTAGATTTGGGTGCAAACAGCTGCAGATGTGGATTCTGTGACCTGGTCAGTCCATAATTTGTGATGGTTTGTGTTGAGCTGACGCTTCAGGGAGTTGGCTGAAGACACCAGAGGGGATGTGGGAGGAGAGAGAAGAAGAGATCAAGGTCCTGCAGGCAGGAGGGTCTCTCTGTGCTCAGCCTGTCCCAGCCCTTCCCACAAAACCCTCTGGGGGCCACGGCCAGCAGCAGTGCCACCACTCGTGTTCCTGCCTTCCAGCACTGACTCCCTGAGGAGCTGGGGACTGTTCCCAGTGTCACAGCAGAGTTCAGGACAGCAGTGAGTGACCCCCAGAGCCCAGGGCAGGATCCACATGGAGGTCTGGAAAACGGCAAGGGAGGGAGCCTGGGGAGGTGAGGCACGGTGGCAGGGATGCTGCTGGTGGGTTCTGCTCCTGGACACCCTGCTGCTCTCAGCTCTGGGCTGGCCCTGTCACCTCCCTGGCTGCTCTCAGAAGTGTCCAACAGGGCCTGGGAGCGAGGGCATCTCTGGTTTGATCAAGGAATTGGAGCAGCACCTGCCCCTCCCTGGGGAACAGGGACAGGACCTGAGCTTGGCCATGGTGTGAGGGGGACCTGGGTCTTCAAATCCTTGAGAGAGGCAGCAAAATTCCAGGAGAACGTGGGGCACTGAGCCAGGGCTCCTCTGCAAGGGTGTCAGCTCCACGTGAACAAAGACACCGGGTAATTAGAGAGGTAATTAGTTTGGTAATTACTAAGGTAATTAGTTTGATTCTCTCTCAAGCCAGTAACTGCTGGGAAGTGCTGGAGGGAGCACCTTGAGTTTCAGGCTGCAGCAGCCCCCCGAGGTTAACCCTTCACCCCCTGCATGGGAAGCTGCAGCTGATGTTGGTGAAAATGGGGTGGTTTGGAGGGAAAATAAGCCTGAACCCCCAGTTTGTCAGAGGTCTTGTGCCCAAAAGCTTTGGAGCCACCTTCTGATGACACCCAGAAGTGCTTGTGCCCTGGTCAGGGCAGGATTTAGGGCAGATCACCCAGCAGTGGTGTGTTTGTTGCAAGATTTTGTATTTCCTGAAGAATGCTGGGGACACCTTTTGGGTGGGAACACTTCTTGGGGAGCTGTTTGGAAGTGTCCCAGTGTCATTGCTGAGGTTGATCCCTCCTGCTTTTGTTGCATCCCTCACATCCCTCCACCCCTGGGCTGCTTTGCTGGTTCAGCAGAGGCATTCCATGGAATCCCAGATTGGTTTGGGTGGGAAGGGACCTTCCAGATCATCTCATCCCACCCCCCTGCCACGGGCAGGGACACCTTCCTTGAGGCCAGGCTGCTCCAAGCCCCATCCAACCTGGCCTTGGAGCCATTTCTAGCTTGGGGTGCAGCTCAACACCTGGAGCTGAGTTTTTTCTGCCTGTGTCATGTGAAACCAGGGATTTTCTGCCCACCCAGCCCAGGAAAACCATCCCTCCTTCCTCAGCAAGTCCCGTGGGTGGACAGGGCAGTGCAACTGTCCCAGTGATCCCAAAATGAAGATCAAACTGCCAGTGCTCATTTGGGAGGCTGGAGCTGCAGGAAGTGGGTCTGATTCCCCAGGAAACTGCAAACTAAGCAGGTTCTTCCTCGTGTTCATCTGGTGCTGATACAGAAATAGCAGGGCTGGGAGGGACTGGGCACGTGCTGGAGTCCACTATTCCATAAAAACTGAGAGCAAGAAATTCACGAGTTTGATCGTGGCAGAGGGACCAATCTGCAAAGGGTTCAGTGGGAGCAAGGAGTGAAGGCCCATTAATAGACAAAACATTTTTACCAGACATGAGAATTCACTGGATCTCTCTCCTGTGTCAGGTAGTGAGAATTCTTCCCCCCCTTCTCAGTTTTAATGTTATTAACACTTGGCCTGCTTTGAAAAGGTCAAAGTCAGCTTGAATGTCTTCTAATCTGAGTCCTGGTGAAAAGCAGGCAGACAAGGAGCTCTGAGCTGCCTTTAAACAGCAGAACCTGATGTGTTGGAAAGGAGTTTGCAGCACGGGGTGAGGTCTGGCTGATGGCCAGAGGGTGTTTGAGGCAGGGAAAGGGCTCTGATCTCTGTTTTTGCTGGAAGTCCCACTCCTGGAATTGGGCAGACAAATGAAACCTCTGCTTTTGCCTGAAAAAAGTTACCTTTGGCACGAGAAGTCTGTGAGCAGGATCCAGCTGCAGGAGCTGGAAAGGAGCAGAGCAAGAGGGGATTTGTGGTTTGACACTGTGGAAGTTGATCCCACTGCTGTTAATGGGAATGATGTGAAGTGCTGGGAATGGGAGACCTGAGTGAGGCTGGGGCAGGAGGATGGAACTGATTTAGAAAGAAAACCACTTTTTTTAGCATCAAACAGGAGGGAAATCCCCAGCTCCTGTGCCTTGGTCCCAGTTTGGTCTCGGAGGAGCAGCAAGGGAAGCTTGTGGCAAACGAGTGCCCGATTTCTTTGTTCCTGCAGGTTTGGGGGAAAATTACTGGAGAGAGGAGGTGGGAGAGAGACAGCAAGGGGTATTAAATAACCTCCAGTGGAACAAGAGCTGGTTGTGATCCACTCCAGGCCCTCTGGAGTGGGTGTTTTCCCGGGAAGCACCGGGAGTTCTGGGATGTGCATCTGCTGGGGATCCTTCCCTCCACCAGTGACCTCCGTGTGCTCCTTGGATGCCAAGTGCAGCCTCAGGGAGCCTCGGAAGCAGCAGCACTGTGAATCACCACTGAGCCTGGCCTTGCTGAGGGCTTTTTTCATTTAAATGGAAGGATTTCAGTCTGACGTGGCAGCACTTTGGGGGGTTTGAGCAGAGCTGTTACCAAGGAACCAGAGAGAGAATCAAACCCGTGTGTGTCGTCAAACCCTGGTGACTCAGGGCTCCCACAGAGCCCCTGCTCTTTGCTGGGCTGCTCCTCCCACTGCCTGGGGTCACTGCTTGGTGGCCTTCAGGTCCTTCCCTTCTGCTGCCCAGCAAGGCTGGAGCTTCCTGCCGGTCCCAGGGGAAGGTTGTGGAATCGTTAAGGTTGGAAAAGATCTTAAACATCATCAGATCCAACCATCAACCCAACAGCCAGCACCACACCACGTCCTCAAGGGCCACCTCCAGGTGTTTTTTGAACATTCCAGGCAGTGGGACTCAAGACAAGGGGTCCCAAAGGTGGTTTCACCTCCCTTCTTTCCCCAGCTGAACCAACCAGAATTTGAGTTTTGGTCCACGCAAGAGATGCCAGGTGCTCCATGGGGTCACCCAGGCTGGGCATCAGCAGGAATTTCTCCATGGAAAGGGTGGCCAGGCCTTGGCAGGGGCTGCCCAGGGAGGTCTGGAGTCCCCATCCCTGGAGGCGTCCAAGGAATTCCTGGATGTGGCACTCGGTGCTTTGGGCTGGGGCAAGGAGGGCATCGAGCACAGCTTGGACTGGATGGTCTCAGAGATCTTCTCCAACCCCAATGATTCTGTGATCAGGGGCCGTGGTTTCTGATTTCAGCATCACTAAATGCATCACTCAGCCTTTTCAAGCCCCTGATTCCTGGTGGAAATAACTCTGCCAGGCTGCAGAAGGCTCCGTGGGCGAGGGCGGAGAGAACACGGGGCAGGGAATGTCAGGGACCCACCAAGGGTGGGCTCTGCCTGTGTGGGTGCCTGGTTCTCTCCTCTTCCTGAGCTTTGCTTCGGACCAGCTGAGTTAAGGAACGGCCTTGGATCTGTCCTGGAGCTGTGTGGCCACCGTGTCCCCCTGGACACCCCGGGTTTGTTGGGAAAGCTGCAATGGTTCAGCAGCTCTGCCCTCGAGCTCGGCAGGTGAGAAACAGCAGAGTCCAAATAAACCACTCTGCCCAGCTTGGCTTAAAAATACCAAAATATCCCTTTGTCACTGCTGTCCCTGATGCCCTGTGGATCATGTGGTGACTTCTTTTCCTTGGATCTCAGCCTCCAACCATCACCTGCTCAAAACCATCAGGTGCTGAGAGCAAGGGCTCCAAAAGTTGCCTGTAGGACATTCATGACCCTCAAGCAGAGACAAGCTTTTATTAAATGTGTTTAATGTTGTTGGATTAAGGGGAAAGCTGCCTTTTTTTCAATTGTATTTAGTTTTTTAGGGGGTGGAGTACAACGTGTCACACTCTGACTTCCAACAAGCTGAAGGCAAGCAGCAGAAACACCAAACTGAGGTTCAGCTCTTCTCCTGGGTTTGGTCTTCAGTGATCTCTTTCCCCTGCCAGAAGTTATTCCCCACTTGATTTAAGGGATTACAAACATTCCCTCTGCCCAGGTCTGTCCCAGCTGCCCCTGGGGAGNATGTCACACTCTTGACTTCCAACAAGCTGAAGACAAGCAGCAGAAACACCAAACTGGTGTTCTGGAGGTTCAGCCCTTCTCCTGGGTTTGCTCTTCAGTGATCTCTTTCCCCTG
>WAAE01024001.1:0-14843 GCA_013400495.1 Nicator chloris
CTCTAACACTGTTGTAAGACTACTTCTAAGGGGGAATATCATTGCAACTGTGGTTAAGAAAGAAAATCATTTCAATAGTATTGTTCCAATGTTGTGTATACTACCTTTCCTAGCTAACCACTTTTTTTTACTCTTTTCACTGTCCCTATTTACAATCTATTGGTATAGAAAGGATAAAAGCTTTTATTATACAGTAATCAGCAGTCATAACATGTCCTAGAAAACTAACATGTGCCTGTACTTAATTCCATTTCTCAAGGTTATTGTGTAGTAGTAAATTCACTGGACTTCACTGAACATTTACTGTTCATAAAATAGGGATATCAGCGTTTGTTGTTCTAATATACTACTACTCCTCTTCAATTATAATAAGATAGAATTACTAACTACTCATTTTCTTTGACAATTCAAGAAAATGAGTTTTTACTATATGAGTAAGAACACAAAAACTGTCATGTCAATCATACTCATAAACCTTTAGAATAAGTAACTGCTACACTTCACTAAAATTNTGCTACACTTCACTAAAATTTCTGCTTTCCATTTAGTCCAATATATTATCTTTTCCTCATTTCATTCATGACACTTCTTACCAATTTTGTGTTTTACGGATGCCAAGAGCACAATCCCATGTATTGGTCTGAAGAAATCTGGTTCAGTTTTCACTCTTGACTAAAAGCCTCTACGTCAATGCTTTGGAGGAATTTTAACATCCTTCTCCATAAACTAATGCTTTCCTTTGCCTCATTGCCATTTTTTGTCCAAAACTCTGCCTTCTCCTTTTCCCCTGGGTTTCTTTTTATTTGTTTGATTGGCTGGGGGGGACTTACAAAATGTTCTGTGTGAACTTTATGTCTCCCACAAGTATTATGCAACAGAGATTACTACTGCCCTCACCAAGCTATCAAACACTTCCTCACCTCAGCACACAACATTTTGTCTGCTTTACAAACCGTGACATCCTATCATTACTAAATTGGAATGCACAGAACTACTATAAATGCTGTAGACTGAAAAGTTATCCCAGTGGGACTGCAGATTTTTCTATAGAACCTTCCCTCCCCAGCATACAGATGTTTACAGCCATAGGGCCAGTCTGTGTTTTAAGAGGCAGCAACATAGGCAGCCCCTGCTATTTATTTGTGCAGTATCCCATCCAGAAAAGCCCCTGAACAAAGAAAACCTCCTGAGTATTACATCAGAACAGCAAAAAGTCAGCTGCACAAAATGCATCAACCTTTTGGACAGAAAAAGAACATGGCAAGGAGCTGAAAGAAGCAGTGTTCTTTCTCCATTTACTTGGAAAGAAGTGATATTAGGGGGAAAGAGATAGGTGAAAGCTCCACTCTGTTACAGGCTACAAGTGCCAAGGCTTTGATATCTATGACTCCATTCACCACGAACACAAAGGAGACTCTAAACTACAATCATATAATCCACAGAAAAAATGTCAGATGGCACTGAGGGAAGTTTTTACGGTTTGCTTATGGAAAGTCAGCAAATATACTAAAGTACAAAGAGTACACAGTTGTAATCTTGTAAGAGTACTTACTTGTAATCAGATTTAAAAAAAAAAAGGAAAAAATACATAAAGCAAAGCAACCTTATCTCTAAGGCCCCATCCACTGAAGACTATCATATATTCTTCAAAACACATAATAAAGTATGTAACAGGCTCAAAAGCAATTAGAAAATTATATATTGCCCAATTCAGGTCTTTGTGGATTGCCTAAAATACTGAAAGAATGCAAATTGCTAGCAACCTGTGATTACGAAACAATGACCATAACTATTCAGTGGAATTGGCTATTATGAACCAATAATTGATGCTGTTTGGCCAACACCACAGCATATGATTGCAATAAACAGTCTATTTTATCAACACTTCAGTTACAGCAGGAATAGGACATACAGGGATGCTTAGGAGGCAGATTTTTTTAATGAGCTTTTACAGGCTCTGTCAGAAAGTGGCGGTATAGAAGAATTTCAAGCTGATATTCTTTTTTCAGCAGCTGCTAGTTTGGAAGGAATTGCATTTGCTTTGTACTCCTCTGTTTATGCTCATTCTCTATTCCATAGAACATGACTTTTCAAGTCAAAGAGAGACAGACCCTCTTGATATCAGGGAAGGTGAGGCATTGTGAAGTTTCTTAAACTTTCCATTACACGAAATGCTTCAGCAAACATTGCATAAGAGGAGAAAGACTTTTTTCCTTATCTTATTTTGGAAAGTAACCCATAATAAAGAAATTATATAATCAATTTAGTTCAATTTTCTGATTTCTTGTGACTAATGTTTTTCACACATCGGAAAATTAAATTTGTTTAACCCTGGTTTGGAAGAAAGCATAAAACAGAAAAGTTTGCCATGTGACATCTAAGAATAAGCTAAAATAGAAAGAAAAAAGTCAGCTCAGAAAAGGAACTTTTTGCAAAAGAAAAAGGCTGAGAATGACACCATAGTTTTAGTGACCTGAAATGAACAATGTCTTCATTACCTAGAACATATTTTACAACGGCAAAAAAATTCATAAGATACTTTTCAACCAGACAACTAAAATTTAATGGCAAATACAAACAGCAAGCCAATGATAAATTATTTTCATTAGGAAACAAAAATATATCTATCCTGCTATTGAGAAGCTGTTTCTAATACCTCTTAAATCAAAGATACAAAAAATCCACTGGGAAGATAAACAACAACAAATGTAAAACAGTTTGTCAGGGGAAAATACTGTCATTTTCAAAAAATTGCCTCACAGAACTCATACATTGAGTTTTCACATCTTTCCTATTGTATATACACAGACCTATTTATGGAGGGAAAAAAAATTTAAAAATCATCATCTGGAATAGTGCAAGGTATTCCCCAGGGACATTTAATCCCATTTAGAAGATGTTCAAAACATTAGTAGCTAACAGTTTTTGCATATACTCTTAATCTCACCCAGATTAAAGGTCTGAAAAATACTGAGTAATGGTTTAACAACACAGATTTCTAATATTTTTTAACCAAGAATCAGGGACTTGCCCAATATCTAGTAAAAGAAGAAATATAGTAATAAGGGAATGCCTACTTCTATAAACAAAGAGCTATTGCTTTTTCTATCCATTAGGTCTAACATAGGTTCTACAATTGATCAAACTGTCACTTGACAGAATATTCTGCGTTGGAAGAGACCCAAAAGGATCACCAAGTCCATCTTCTATGTGAATGGGTCATATGGGGATTGAACCCCCAGTCTTTGCATTATTAGGACCATGCTCCTACGAAGCTAATCTCAGGTTTTGTAGGAGATTCCTGGCTAATAAAAAGTCAAGGAAAACTTGCTGCTTAGAAGAGCTTCTGCAATTCTTTGAAATGGTAGAGACGTTTTGATCTAAGTCAATGTTTATTCAACCACTTTGTAATATCTTCCCCCTCCAACCCTGAACATCCAGCCACTCCTACTCTTCCCTCACCAAGGTGTGTCTTCCAGGATGACTTTCCAACATCCAAGAGTTAGGAAGGAGGTAACACACTGAAGAGTATGACAGAATATTCTGCAAGAAATACTGGAACTGAAATGGAGAAACTCTGAAGGTGCAGCTGCTCAGCCAAACCCAGAGGGGATATAGACTTTCCAAGCCTGCAAAAACCCTCCACAGCCCATGGGACATCCAGGCTCCTATACCAACATTTTGACCTATATCAGTCCCATACCTTTACATTAGCAATATCTCTGGCCACATGCTCCCTTCTGCACTCTGCTTTGCCGTGCCTAAAATTGCCCCATTTCACTTCTCTACATCCATAACGATCGTACTGTTACCCTCAGAACCATCGATACAAGTATACATGACCAGCTTCCCTTTCTCTTTGAAATACACTTTGTGCTTCTGGATTTTGCATTCCAAGTATTTCATGTTTCATTTCATGTGTTTCTTTCCTACCTTTACATTCATACCCTGATAAAAATCTCATCTCCCTTTGGGTAAAGCATTGTTGCTATAAGATATTGTAACCAAGAATTTGCACGTGAAAATATCTTTCTGCAATGCTATTTAAGACAAGTAAGTTATTCAGGTAAAGTAGTCTTTAACTTAAATGGCAGTAGGAAAAAAAATAAAACCAAAGGCTAATAACTCTATAACACTGACATAGCTAATTGTTAGAAAAAAAATTATGATTTTGCACACATTAAGATTTGTTCAACATACTTGGAAACACAAGGAGGAATTACATCATTGCCTGTATCCTAACAAGATATTGATGTTCCAGCTGACAGATTATTTGCAGTGGTGAGTTAGACAGGACTCATTGGAACAAACTTCCATTCAAATAAACTTGGAGACAACCACTTCGACTGTCTAGGGCATGATTCTCGTCAGTGACACCTGGGAAGATCTTCCCTAATGGGAGCCGAGCACATTCTCTTTCAGGGAAGTACTGTTCACTCAGACATTGAACTCCTCCAGGAACATTAATTACATGCATTATAGAAAATAACATGTCTCAGTGTGTGCAACTAATAATTTCATGTTTCACCAAAGCAGGAGCTATCAAACAGCCTAGAAAGGAAGGGAAATTAAACTAGAAGTAGCTTCCTTGGAGAACATAAAAAAAATAACTGTGGAAACAACAAGCCAAATGGCAGCCTGCATCCTTTAAAGAGCTGATCCATTTTACTGCAGTTTAAGAGAAATCTTGTTGTGCGCTGATATCACCTGATACGACAAATTCACTATTTGGGATAACCTTTTCTGCCACAAGCACAAAAAATATTTTTCAGATGATACAATGTGACCCATGCCCAGATGGTGGGTTTTTTTGACATAATCTACCAGAAAATTTTGCTAGTTGAACTACCCTACTGTTGAAATAACTCTTTTATATCTTGCTTGAAAAAATTCATCATCATTATTGTAAAAAAATTTGTATTTGAAGACTTTTTATGTACATCCTCTCATGCATCTTCTTTTTATTTATATACATATGTCTTCTCACTGTTTTATACCTTGGGTTTATGTTTCATAGCTTTCCAGTGTTTTTTCAGTCATTGGACAGCTTTTCTAAAAATTTGACAAATGTCTGGACCCAAAAAAACCCATCAGATGTATGATTTCTTTAACAACTACTGTATATACATTGGATGTCAGAATTCTTTCACTCGATTTCCAGCAGTTTGGTTTTATTGTTTGCATGACCTCCTTCCTCTGTGTACATTGTAACATTGGCTTTACCTTCTAAACCATTCAAGACTGATTTAGAGTGTGCTATTCCACTAGTCCACTCACATCTCCTCCCTCATAACTCATCATTCCTTTTGTTGACAATTATTTTATAGGATATATTGACATTTCAAATGCATTTTTCTTTCCCATTTAGACAGGACTGGATGTCCATATAGATCATCTTGCTCCAGACTGTAATGAGAAGAGGTGGGACCACAGGCTGCAGTGACCTGTTGAGGCTTCCCAAATAATTTCTCTGTGCCTAAAGAAGACTCTGATCAAGCTCAGGAGAGAATTGTACTGCAGGAGTACAGATATTCTTCCTTTGGTTCACACTGAAGGCTTGAGGCATATGGGGTAATATTTCATGGGGCCAGAAGGGGAAGGGAGAGTACGTCATACACTCTCTGGGTCATCTAACTCATTGCAATAATAGCCACCTCTTTTCCTGTATTAAGCAGGCCAAGAAAATGACCCAAGTCACTATAATATGAACAAAAGCAATATCTGTTGCATAAATTGCTACAACTGGCAAGGAAAGAGCAGCAAACTTCAGCAGAGGCATCTTACAGACAACTGTGAATGGATGTTTCCACCACTTCAAGCAGCCAAAGCTACTTTTTAGGAAAAGGACAGTAGAACTGGCGTGTAACACAGCAGGTTTACTGAAAGAAGTAAAGAGCATCAGTAATACTTGAATATTTTCATCTGAACTATGCACATTCAGGAGGCAAATTAATAATTTTAATAAGACTAAGCTTACACACAGAAAGGAGAACAGACCTAAAGGTTTGTGACCTAGCACTGATATCAGTGAATACTGTAATTATGCACTGGTTTAAAAAACAGCAGATTTAACTATTAGTCATTACTGAACAAAACAGCATATAATTTATTCAGTACCTTATTAGAGTTACATGGGTTTTTCACATATTGAGTACATTAACCTTCCTGCTAAATGACTTAGTTTTACACAAGAATAATCTTGTTACTACAAATGTTTGACTAAATTTACACTTGGCTCACCTCTGTGATTAAGCATTTTAAATCTCTATTCTTAACAGATTTTTTTGGCCAGTGATTTCAATATTTCTTTTCAAATAAAAGCTCACCACTCTATTCTACACTTCTGAAGCCTCGTGAGCTCTCAGTTCATGCTGGCCTTGATTAAAACAGCAAATTCTAGAAAGTACTCATATGAAGCAAAATTTATGCAGAACCAGTAATATCCCTGAAGCCAATGGAAATACATAGTTTTGTGGACAAGTCTAACTAGTGTGTAAGAAGAAATAATCAGCATTTTAATTTCTGCATTATTTCCTATAAATTAAGAGCCTGAAAGTACCTACCAAAACCACAAGGCTTCACATGAAAGCTACTAGGTTTTTTGGGTTTTTTTTAGTGTCACTAAATCTTACCTGGACAGGACATCAGGGAGGAGGATGGGGCAAAATGCTGATGGGGACACATTTGGGCTACTGGATTTGGTTTTCTAATTTTCATAGGAAGGTCTTTACTACAAACCAAAATAAAGAAGTAGTTTGAGAGAAACCAATCAAATGTAATAAATGTTGTGTGGATTCATATAACTTACAGCAACCATCTTTGATGTGATAAATTCATGTAGTAGTCTCATCTAAACACAGTTTCAAAAACTAAGCAGAAAGAGGAGGAAATTCAGAAAATAGGAAAAAGAAACTTGGAATGCATGTAAAAGATATGGGAAATAAAGAGCAGAAGGGTAAGCATTACTTTTTTTTGCTGATTATTAAAGCTGAAGAGCTAGATACATGCTATATAAACCAAAGAGGAAAGAATGGAAACCCAACAGTAGAACTATCTAAAGTTTGTCAGATATTGTAGTCATCTTAAATACAACTAAAAGCAATTGATAAACCACTGCTTCCAGCAATTTCATTTCTTGTATCCATCCTGAACTTCTTTACAGTTTAGATTTTTACTCACCCTTCCTGTTTACTCTTCCAGACCCCTTGACTTTGGCTCACACATGCATGTTTACTCTAACTTTTAGAAAGATGGCGTTGTCGCAGTCCACCTCAGAATTGAGGAAATGGATCTTAAACCTGCCAGTGCATTAAGGAAACCTCACAAGACCCTCTGGCAGTCACACTCCCAACTCAAGAGATTCCCACTGCTGGGACCAAAGGCCTTTCGGGGCCGGTGGTTGACGAGAATCCCCGGGGCCCTGTTTAGCTCCCCTCACACTCACCCGGCCAGACCCGCTTTCCTCACCTGTTCAACCCCATCTTTCCACAGCAGATGGGAAGTGCCTAGTTTGCTAAAAGTGAAAGGTATGATATGAATTATATAACTAAACAGTGCTGTGCAGGATATAAAATTAATAACCTCCCATACTAGCACCTGAAAGGTCTTGTTCCGCTAAGTGTTGTGCCACAGGTAGGTAGTTTTCAGAACCGCATTCTCCATGTCAACAACATCAGACCAGTTTTTGGATTTAAATGTATCTTGGTGCTGTTCAAAGGTCACTTGAGCCTCAAAAGCTGAGAAATGTTTAAATATGATGTAAGCCTTAGTGGAGGTCTACATAAAACAAAATCAATTGCTGTTCTTTGCTTGAGAGCATTCTTTAAACTTTTTCATTAATAGAAGGAAAAGAAAGCACTGAACAATGCTTTCTAGCACACACCACCAGATAGCAGCAAAGGATAAAAAGAAAGATTTCAAAAGCAACCACTAAAGGCCACAAAGCAGAGGGATGGAAGCAAGAAATAAACACAGAAGCTTGACAATTTGATGGATTCCTCACAGCCTAATTACATACATGTGCAAATGCAAGGCTGTCTGATGTAAATTACATATTAATCAGGCATGAGAAAAAGCTGTGTCATATCCGGGTGTAATTTCAACCAGACATTCAGCTACAGTCCTCCTTTTCTTGGCAAATAGTCAGTTTTAGCCATCCTTTGTGTTTGGCAGCCTAGCTAAGATACCATCACTGTTCAGTAGGCCAAGATCACCCTTTTTTAGTGGTCAGGGCTGACCAAACTGGGCACATTTGTTGCTGCATTTTGGTCCATTTCTGTCGTCCTCCACCTCCCAAAATTGCATTTGTTAAGATTATATCTGCTGTAACTGATATTGGCTATTCTGGTTAAACAAAATTAGATGAGCCTTTCAGACCTCACAGAACCAGGGATATTTTTTGCCCCCACTTAACAGCACTTGCTTGCAGACAATGAAGGCAATCCTCAACACCTGACAAACTAATTTTTTACCTGTCAATTGTGCTGCATATTTAGACACCAAACGACAGATACTCCCCATCAGACTAACATCTGTTATTAAGTTTCAGAAATATCTACAGTATTAAATTAGTTTCTTGGGTTCACCCACTCTGTTAGCATGGGTAACTTTTGTCAAGCATGGTCTTCTGTCTACATGAAATATTATCATCTGACAGGAGAGGGCGGAATATTTTCTAATTCTTTTCTAATGAAACTTCATAGTACTTTTGTTGTTGCTCTCAATGACTTCAGTCAAAACAATTTTTCCTCATAAGTGTTTGTCATAACGTTGACTCATTTACATGAAGGTAGACAACAGCAAGAAATAATGGGAATTCCTTGACTAAAACAAGAAAAAGTGCCAGCATCTGCATAAAAAAAAAATTAGAGGAAAAAATTCTTGACAAGGTAATGATACCAATAGTGCTCAAAGTCTGCTACCTACTTCAGAAGCCTAAGATGGCAGATTTATTTATTTTAGGTGCTATGATTGGTTGCTAAATCAATTTCCAGCTTCTAATACTGTGTCGATCACCTGGCTTGCAGTACAAATGTAAATCCTTTTCTGAGGCAATTATTTGTTCATGGCTGTTCTGTTAAAGATGAGAATACAAATTTGGTGGCAATTAGGAAGACTTTGATACATAATATGCCATCAATTTTTGTTACTAATATAGATGGGTATGGTCATACAGTGTGATGTTGAGAAACTGTATATATACTTAATTAGAAAAAACCTCTCTTACACAGGTAGGACCTAAATCACAGTAATGCATGAAGCTTTTCTCAAACTGCTGCACATATACTAAAAGTATATATACATAAACTTCCAGCAATGAGTTTTTGATAATAAGCTGTTATTTTGTCACCAGCCCCAGTTTTCCAAGTGATTCCACAGAAAGGTAGTATCAAAGCTATCATGATCACAGCACAGGTGGCAAAGAGAGGCATCCTGGTCAAGCAAGCGAACAAATCTGATCTTCCAAATAAAAACAAGTCTGGCAAACAAATCACGACAGGTCAGAGACCAAGACACAAAACGGCATTCTGCTTTTATTCCTGCTGTTGCATATTCTGAAACATCTGTCTCCACTCTAACTTTTGTCCAAAATTTAATCTCTAGTTGGTACCAGGTAAAGAGTGTCAAAATAATGTCTGTGTGAGAGGGAAAAAAAAAAAAAAAAAGCATCCATCACTTGTTGCAGACAGGATGGGACAGGGTTCTAACTATTCTTTTTCATTCCAGTTTCCACAGCATGCCAATTGAAATGTTTCACTGATAAGCTGCACAGTAAAATTATCAGGAAAAAAAAATCTTATAAGAATTTCTAATAACTGACAATAATAATTCTTCTGTATGTTTTTCATTTTTCTTGAAAATTCAGAACAAGTTGTGAGCTTTATAAAATTTTGTTTAAGATACGCACATAAGTTCATATTTTTCAGTATTTACAAAAGAATGAAAAATATAGAAAGTATGGAAATCCTCTATTCACATAATATGGGTACAGAATGTACAGAGATTCAACACAAACTTATTTACCACTCAGTTATGTCTTGCTGAAATTTTGTGCAAACATTGGACTTAAACCATTAGGGAATAAAGACCTTTACTTTGGGTCTTTGTACAGCAACTTGAACAGTTTTTACCTGCAGTGTGTTAGGAACCTTTTCATGACAACTCCTCAATACGTATTATTCATGGTAGAGGTATCTGAAAGGTTTTAGATTAATATATTATTGAAGAAGTTTTCACTGCTATTAGCTCAATTATTTACTTAGAACTGTTTTCTCTGAATATTTTTCTTGCTCTAAATTGTAACATATATTTCAAATGGATTGAATTGGTTGAAATAACCAATGAGGGTCAAACACTGCAAGTGAGCTATCCTTCAGGTAATCAAATTATGTTCATCTCTTGATGTCCATAAGGGACTGAAAACTCCCTCACTCATTAAAGGAATAATGTGTATTGTACTACTCTCTCTGTCTCTCAAGAGCTCCAACACTTCTTCAACACTTATCCTCTGAAACTTACTGGGATCAGAGAGCAGTAACTCCATTTGACAGTTAGTCTAAAGCAAGAATCAATCGTGAGCTTCCTTCTTGTATTTAGATGTTTGCATTTAGCATGTTTGATCATGTATAATTTCATATACAACTGAAAGTTCCCATAGGAAGACACCTTACCATGAACAATTCTCCTGAGCATTAGGAAACAGTTTTACTCTTTGTCAAACCAAGAAATTGTTACCCAGAGATATCCCAAATTCTTTCGAAGCCTTCCTTATAGCTCCAGATGAGTGACACATTCCTAAGCTCATTTAAAGGATGCCAAATTCTTTTCTGAAGTATTTAGCTGTAGATATAGGTCATAAAGAAATGTATCTTCCTAGACTTTTTTAAGGTTTCCAAGGAAGCTTTTGCTATGAAATCCAGTATGCATAAACCAGGATAAGAAATTGTTCTCCCTCGGGGCACAGTCTGAGAAGGTACACTGAAGGACAGAATCTCCAAATAAGTCCATTATCCATGCCAATTAAATTTGAGCTCAAACCCTGCTTTTATTCAATGATGCCTTTTATAAAGAAATATAAATGTGGTGTCAATTTGAATGCTGCATTCAAATAGTTCATTTAAACTTAATCTAGCACAACTAAAGACTTGTTCTGAAGGTAAATGGGTAATACATCTCATTTCCTGTGTGGAATTCAGCAACTGGAACACTATCTGGAATAGAAGATTGATTTCTTAGCAAGTGTCTAACTTGCCAGTATATTTTAAAAAACAGGAGTATTTATCCATAAGAAAATTATGCAGGGCAGGTTACATAAACTGGGTAAGAAAACCCAATTAAACATAATCCATTTTGCCTCTCACTCCAAACACAGTTACCATATTTTAGCAGCTGTATTGCTATCAGACAGCTGTTGAAGATTAGAAACTGGTTACTCTTCTCATTTATTCTGTTCAGCTTCCTCTCATGAAATACTTTAACCCAGATGAGGTATTAGATTTTGAACTCTCTAACATCACCACAATTTGGGCTCAGACAAAAATAGATCCAAAATTTCCAGAAAGTCAGCAATTTGAAGGTGCTGTGACATCTTAGGAACATATGGTCTCATCCATGCGTTATTCTTGTAATTCTCCCCAAAAAGTCCCACATCAACAGCTTCCTGAAATACTTTGGGGTTGGTTTTTTTTTTTGATTGAAATATACAAAAATGAAAATGCATGAATAAACATGTCTCTGAAATTACAAGAATCTTCCTGGTGTTTTCAACTTCTCTTATTATTTGCAAAGCTACATACTGAAAGCAAAAATCAAAACTGCTGGTTTGAGAGCACAAATTAAAAAATGATACTCAGGCATTTGCTTGAATATACCTGAATAATGTGAGAGATGAAGACAATTATGCATAACGATGCAAATTTCACAGAGCATTCCTATTGCCTTAACCACTATATGACCAGCTTTACAAGAGTATAATTTGTCAGGTTTCTATCAAGGGTTGTATTGAAACTCTAAAATGTTATATGTAATTGTAGCACCACTGACTTTTTTCCTGAGCAGCTAGCAAATAATCCCAATTTTCAGTCATTACAGCTTGAGCCAGCCTAGCCTTGCTTAGATGAAATTTATAGCAATCTTCTGAAGGATCTTGCCATGTCTAGTTTTTGCCATTTATCTAGGGGTGGTTCACATCAACCCTCGTCAGTGCTGAGCCTGATTCCTGTGTATAACTACTTAGAGAATGATCTGCTTTAACAGAACTGAACTTTCTTTCTCTTAGTGCCATTCTGTTATGGGTAAAGCCCATAATGAGAATACACCAACAAACTTATTCAACTACAGTTGCAAAACCATTTCTGATATTTTTGGATTCCAAAACAGCAAGGATTAGAAAATTAAATCAGAGTACAATTTCTAGAGCTAGAAGTCATCCTAGTTTAATCTTTTCATCTCATTAGTCATTTTTAAATGAAAGAATTTTAAAGAGCACTCAGCACCTAGTGTACTCTTTAGAAATTACGAGAAGTGCTGAATATCTTGGAAAAAAATCAAACAAGATCTACCTAAGCTTTGGTTTACAAGCTTAAGTACGGGCATTCAACATTTAAATTTCTGGTTAACCTTCTTGAAATACATGGTTAAAGTGTTTATTTTGTCCTTTCACCTAAAGAATAAAAATCCTTTTACTCCCAGATACACCCCTCCACCACAATTAAAATGAATGTTACAAAGGGCCCCACTGCAGCATTCTTCACACAGCCTAAAAAACCCATTGTTTTATGAACACAAGCATAAAACAACATTTCTCAAATGCATTGAAAAAGCAAATCCTTTCTGAGACAGAAGGCAGGCTTTTAAACATGTACCTGCCTTTCTCTCAGAACCATAATCAAACCATTTCCAATGGTTCCCTCCAAACAAATGAGAGCATCTGCATCAGACAAATGCTACTGAACTCATTTATATATGCCATCCATTCATATAGAGATAAACCTGTAACCACTAGGACATTCTGAATTCAATTTTAATGCCAATGGCTGCTTTGTACTCCTCACCATCTGTCATACCAGGCTGCTTTTTTTTTCCACAATGTGATATTCTCATTCTCCCAAATTAAAACACTTTGTTTCCCTCATAGGAACTTCATGCATTCTATTTTGGAACATAAAAATCTGATCAGCCTAGCACTGACATTTAATGTGTTTTGAGACACGAACTACACACACAAGCTAACAAAATTTCCGACAAATTCCTGTACTTTCGGCCTCACTTTAAAAATAACAAAGTTGTGGTTTATGTCATTTGCATATTTTTATACAAGATGGTTCGTTTTCTTTGTATTTAGTGCTATCAGCAAATGTGCAAATTTTGTCCTGGAACAATTTGCCACAGTTGCAAATTGCCACAGTTTTTCTAATGAAATTCTGTGTGTTAATTTCTTCCACTGACATATTAAAAGACATTCTGAGAAATATATCTCCCAAGAACTTGCAGAAGAAATAAAAAGTTGCATGTGGAAGTAGTCTGTCAGAAAATCCTGGAAGGGACTTGCTGTTTTCTTCTCTCCTTCCAGGTCTAAAAATAAAATACTAGTATAAAATACTAGTCAAAATGGTTTAATTGCAATATGAACATCAAAGAAATGCTCAGATAAAAGAAAGTTATTTTTGGTTGGTTGGTTAGGCTTTTTGTTTGGTTAGTTTTGGGGTTTCTTTCCCCAGGAAGTGCTACAGAGAATTGGAATTGAAAACAAAACAGTAATAAAATCCATTGTGGGAGCTCTCTGGGCTTTTGCAGTTTTTGGCATCCTTTCTCACTAAACATGTCACTCAGCAACTCCACACCAACCATGACCCTACAATCTTCTCATAAAGGAGTTCACAGTAATTGCAGAATCTAGAAAGAGTCCAAGATATTTCTTTTTTTTTTTCCATTAGAACTACTTCCCCTGCACCTTCTATTCCTTTAGCTTGTCTTAGGTAATGCATCCAAAACCTACTGTCAGTTCTCCAAAACACCAGGCAACCTTTCATATCCTCAAGAACCACCAGGCTTGCATTTGTAAAAGGCACACGTTTTCTGCCTATTGGAGATCTGCCCAACTGGAAAGAACCTGTGTCCCAGGCTGGATGCCAGAGAATGCCAAAGTCACATTTAAGTCTAAGCTTCCCTGTGTTCTTTCATTATATTGTTAATGTAATGATGCAAAAGCTGGTTGTAGTAATAGAATGAACAGATTACTTTTTGATTAGGGATCAGTGCTAACAGATGTTACCATAATGCTCCATATTTAGAGTCTCAGTATTTCCTCACAGGTCTTAGACACTCATAGTTCACATTGATTAAAAAAAACCCAACAAAATACAAATAGAAACACCACACAAATCCCCCTCAATACACCAGTATTTCTTTGTCCTCCTTCTCCCCACCCTCTATCAGTATAGAGTCTCATGATTGAGACTAACTTTTGTAACATTTGTACAGTCTCATGATTAACATTTTTATCTTCCTGTGACTCTGACCTTTATAATAAAGACCAACACTTTCAAGCTGACCAGCAAATCTGCAAAAATGTATTTATTCATTTCTTCATGAACAGCTTCTGAATACTAAATTAATTCAAGCCTTAAAGCTGTAAGTCAGATCCACTCAGGATTCCCATTCTTTGGCTAAGTCATCTAGAGCACCTACAGCAACAGATATCACCTGGTCTTTCATCAAACAATTTTTATGTTCAGTCATTCATTGGAAGTCAACAATATAGCTTTCAGACATTTCTATCATACTCTCTTGTTTCAGATAATAATCACTGACACTCCCACATGTTCTGCTCCTTTTACATTATT
>WAAE01024005.1:0-11769 GCA_013400495.1 Nicator chloris
CCAAAAAAACCCACAAAAAACAATTGGCAGTGAAAGCATCACAGTTTGAAGTAGAAAAAATATTCCAAGAAAGTTACTCAGAATGTAATGTCTTCCTCCTGAATCTAGCCCATTTTCTTAATATGAGAAATTGCCATATTCTCAAGATTCCTCTGTGTTAGGGTTAAAAGATACTGTCTAAGCAAATTGGGTCAGCACATATCTTTCCAGTAAGATGTTCTGTGAAAACCAGCAGGAAAGAGGCAAGGAAAAAAAAGTAAATTACTCCAAACATTCAGAATCAGAACAAAAGATCGATAAAGAGGCAAAACTTGTGGTGACTCACAGTGCTAATGTTGCAGATCTTTGAGGAAAAGGTGCCTAGGAACAGGCAAATAATGCAGCCTGAACAAAGTGTCTCAAGAGTGATAGAAAAGAAGATAGCTAAGCATAAAGGGAAGGAATTAAGAAAACTTTGTGCATACTATTAGGAAAAACTAAACATGACAAAATCAGCTGTGAGATTTCCTAGGGATTATCATGGGACCTTCTAAAAAAACACTAAGCAAGAATACTAGGAAGTGTTTAGCATCAGCAATCCTACATCACGGGAAGGTGTTGGGTAGTTTTCCAGGTATCTATCTGATAAGGAGAACAACAAAAGCAGGGAGAGTTTGACAGACAGCAAATGCAGCTCCTCCCCAGTTTCATAACTGCTGCCTAAATCTATAATCTCTACAATCACACAGTAAGACACATGACCCAAGTGGTCCTTACATTTTAAGACTGCAAATTCCCTTTAGTTTGTTTAAGAGCACACCTCACCAAGCACCCAAGCTGCTAATCCATGGATGGGCTCTCCCAGGATACAACCCAGGCATTCCTTCCTTGATTTCTGTAAAGGATCCAATCCAGGATGTGGTTTTCACACACCTTTAACTAAGGTTGCAAAAACAGGAAAAAAATGCTTGCAGTGATGCTTCTACCACGTTTTATTTTCTAGTGTCTCTTTGCAGGAGCAAGAACATCCTCAGGTAGGCACAGGAAAAGTGACTTTCCTTCTCTCACTGAATTTGTACATATTCCACGTCCCACCCAAATAAATGAACACATTTGTATCTATTGTGTCTCTTCAGGGTAGATCCAAGCAGATTTCAGTCCTGTTGAGGGCAGGGACTGAGCACCCTACTGTAGAATACTGTCTCCCCTGATAAATTTGATACTATCTTGAGACATCCAAGGTCATTTTCCCTTCTGCCATCCTAACCAGGGGATAGGCACTGGCTTATTTGTACAGAGAGAATGGAGATTCCACCTTTTATTCATCAGTCATTGAGAGCTGTTCTACCTTAAGCTACCCAGCTACCTTTAAAAAGTCTGTTAGTCCAAGTGGAAGCAGGCAGCCCTGCAATCCCTGTTCTGGACTTTTCCTTCTGTGTGGGGAGCTGGCTGAATCTCCTTCTCAGGTACCATACACAATCTGCAGGTGTTTAATTCAAAGTCATGATATCGATAACCTCTGTATTTTCTTTTAATGACTGAATTTTCCAGAAGTGTGTGTACAAAACTCCTGACCACATTTAGTCAAGATGTTGTTCTAAAATTGAAGAAACAAGGAAAATAACCCAAACAAACCAACTGAATTTATGTAGGTTTTCTTGCCCTACTAAAATTGATCAGTAGTCCTTTTCCAGGTGAGTATTTTGAGGACAAGTCAGAACCAAATGAATCATACAACTGTGCATGTTTCCATTACAGCCAAGGAAACATTAAAAGCTGTTTGGCACCCTCTATATGTCTGTCCAAAACACGAAATGTGGCCACCCCAGGAAACCCTGGTGAACTGATTGCGATGCAGGTGCGTTTTGGCTTTCAAACTTGTTTCTGTTTCAAATACTATTTTCACCCCCTTCCTAAGAAAATCAAGCTTCCTGTGATGCTGTTGCCCATCACTGAAAGAACTGTTCAACCATTCTGTGCACCTCAGTTGGATCAGACCTGGTGATCCCAAGGATAATTAAATTTCTGTTAGATAATTGCAGTGGATGAGACAGGAATAGGGACATAGGGCACATGTTCAGCAGGCTTTATTAATAACTGGTCACAGACTGAGTTTATCTCAATAGTCCCTGAAAGCACAGAAGGATTTCACTGGTGTAGGACAAGTCAGTCAATGACTACTGAGTTGTATTATCAGGACTACAGTTTTAACGTCTAAACAGAATAAAGTTCCATCTCCCTCACAGATACCAGTGTTATTGAAAAAAATTAAAAATAGATCTAGTAGTTACTCTGGATGGACAAGACAATCCAATCCATCAAAACACAAGAAAGATACAATAGCCATTTTAACTATATTTGTCCCCATATTAAACTTCTTATTCCACCAAAAATATAACTGTGCTGCTCATTGAAAGAATACTGCAAACTCACCAGAAGGCAAATTTCTGCTGAATGGTGTCCTTAGTCAGCATAGATACAAAGTTTGCTATTTTATTTTTTCCTCCATTGTTCAACATCAAGTATTAAAAACAGCAACACTGAACCCTCAGTCTAAGCAAGCAGAGTAACAGATCCCATCCAATACCCACAAAATGGTTTTGTTGAATGAAATATGGAGTTTAAATTCCCTGGTTACTGCAGTGTTAGGCTGCCCATTGCTGATAACACGTGTCTGAATGAAAGTATTCTGAGGTGAACACCATAAAATAGATCTGAGTATGAGGTATGTCATGTTTGTTCATCCTTACATTTAGAGGCATTTTATTTAATTTAAATCAAATAGGTCCTAACTCAACAATGCATTTATTCCCGTCAGACACTCAACACATTGGCATTATTTTAAGCTAGCTGAGCTTCGTGCCAAAACTGGATACTGAATTCTAGTCAGAAGAAAAATAAGAAAAGACTTGAAGAATGAGACGGATGAGAATGGGTTTCCCACTCTTTAAGAACTCTAAGGAAAGGCATTAACTGTGATTTCACCAAAATTGATGTAAAAAAAAAAATAAAAAAATACCAAGATTATGGGTTCCAGGGGGAAGGAGAGAAAGTGTAAAACCTTCTGTGCCCCGGGATGGTAATGTTGTAGAAATGCAGTTTGCTTCATCTCTTGGTCTGGATCTAAGTTTTACACAACAGCTCACTGCCACAGTAAGGCCTTCACAGGCAGAGGGTCCCTACACAGTGGGGAAAAATATGCTTTTAGAAACAAATGCTTTTTAGGGCAGAATCTACAACACCTACAGTTGTGTGAAACTTGCTTCTTAAAAACGAATCCTCACATCATATTCCAATCATGTGCTTTAAAAGTAGATATCCACTCAGACTTGAAATCATGACAAATGAGTTAAAAAACAGACAATTTGAAATGGAAACACTCTGGAAATACATTATACAACCTAGGACCCAAAGCTGATAAACCTTTGGATTGATTTGCTACCAGAGAGCTTGGACAGAAGCCATCAGCAAGGGGTGAACTGATGACCACTAATAGATTCTGGAAAGGTAGCTCTAACAATTTGTTTCCTGAAAAAAAAGTTAAATAAAAACTTTAAAAAAATCTTTTAAAATATTCAAATAAAAAAAAATTGAGGTTGAGTAGTAGAAAGGAAGGCAGCCTTTCTACCTGCTCTTGGGCTGCTGCTGTACTTTGGATTGAGAGGCATATCCAGGAGGAAGAGGAAAGCAAGGAAGCTGCTGGTTCTTCCAGAGGAACTGAGCATCCTCTGCTTGGAAAAAAACTTCGGGAAGATTGAGCACGGAGGGAGAGAGAAACAGAGGGAGCAAGCAGGCTCACAGCAGAATGCAGCCTAGAAAAGCTCCCTGGAGGGCCAGAAACTTCTTCACAGCAGTGAGCAGACCCAAGCCAGGGGAAGGCAAAGAAAACTGATGGATTTGTCATTCAGCACAGAAGACAGTGCAGTTTGACTCAGAATTAACTCAAAAATGGATGTTTCCAGCACTGGAAGAGTAATTAGATGTCTGGAAATCGACACAGCAGCTCAGCAGAGGGAGGCAGCAGAGGCTGGCACACAACAGCAGCTGTACCACAGGATTTGTCCCAGCCCACAAGGAGTTGAGCATCGGTGTTTTCCTTGCCTTGAATGGTGATGGAACTGAAAGTAGTCGATGGGCAAAATTGAATTGGTTTAAAAAAAGACTGAGGTGTTTCAAATACCTGATTTAAAGTGGCCCAGGCTAACACACCCAATAAGTCAGTGGTGCCACAGTAACATTATCTCCTGCGAATCCTTCCACACAGCTGATTAGCAGTTTATTAGTTTAATGAGTGGAAAACAACGCAGGTTTTAGCCCTCTCCCTGGCACTCTGCTCCAGAAACTGAAGGACCGGGCTTCACTCCTGCCTTGATCCAAATGACATCCCTACAAAAATGCCCCTGTTGTCAGCCAGTTAAGATCAGATTCAGCAGCTCTTTGCCTTTGTATGGAGATGGGCCAGGGAAGGAGAGTCAGCTATGCAGAATATTCTAGTCTACTGGGGTGCAGAAAAATTTGCCTCTAGGCCCTGTTTTATTTCTTTAGTTTCTCAAAATAATGATGACACACATGTAACACAACTTGACTATAAAGTGCCATGAACTTCAATTACAGTGGACTATAAAATTACTGTTATGTGCCTATTCCTGTACTACGATTTCAGAAGTTTTCTTCTAGGAACACCCAACTGCCTGGAGTAAGGAGAAAATTCAACTTGGGAACACCTTGCCTGGGTTTAGGCTCCCAATGGTGGAGAAACACACTCACTAGTAAAAGCTACAGCCAAAGGATTGAGAACAAACCACTGCCAATGAGACCCTTAAATTACCACTGGGAACAGAAATTCCAACTTTGCAAACACATATTATGAACAACAGAATCAATCAGCAGGTGCTTCCAAGGAGAAGACAGACAGGCAGCATTGAAGGACAAAATCTTCAAGGTCCCGTATTTCACCCACCTGGGTTTCATGCACAAGTAAAGCTCTGTTACTGTGGGAATATTATTGGTTATTGTCAGTCTGTCTGTCCTTCTCTGCCTGCAGTAACTTCTCAGGATCTGCACCTGCCCACAGGGCTGTTTTACATCCATCATCTTTCTCTCTCTCATATTCACCTCTTATTCCCTCCGCAAAGTCCCACGGCTTTTTTCCTCCAGGTCAGCCTCAAGCACAGCCAGCTCCTTCTCCATTAAAACTCCTTAAATCTGCTTAATAGCAGAACAAATACAGGAGCACTTCCATGCAGTGTTTTATTTTCCTAGATAATGGGTAAAGTAAGATGAAATTAGGGTTCTGTTTATACTGGTGATTGATGATATTAGAAATACCTGGTCATCACCTAAAACAAGTACTATAACGTCAAGAACTTTGCAACTGATGGCAAACATAAACCAAATACGCTGGATCTGGAGAAGCAGAATGAGGGCTTTTGGAGTAGCCCCAAATCTGTACTGTAATGATACAATAACCATAATTGGCCCCAATGCACATAAAACATGATTTTAGAGACATTAGATTCTTTGCTTTATTTTTTTTTATTTCTCCCTATTCTTTCATTTTCACTTCCCAGCTAATAATAGCTTCTATTACTACCAGTCATTTGGAACAAAGAGAAAACCTATCTCAAGAAGTACAGCTCTTACAGCCCTTTAAACCTACCTTAAATTATAGTCAATTGTTCCAATTCGATATTTACAGTAAGCACTGCCATTCCAGGGAGAGCAGAGCATCACACCGGCACTGAAATCCCTGCTGCAAAGACAAACCTACTCAGTCTTAACTGCTGCCTCAACTTCATAGCCCTTCATTTCCTCCCCACTCCTAATTTGTTTCCTTCGACCTCTTTGTTAACTGCAACTGAGCTTAGAGCCACACAGAACACCAGCCTACAAGGAGATTCCCTACAGGAAAGGGATTAGCATTATTTTCCAAGTCCTGACCTGCAGACAGGACTTACTTCACAGTAGTGATGCTCTGCTGGAAGCAAGAACTGCCTATCTGGTCCACCCCTTATTTTCACTCTGATTGATCCTTTAAGTACCTAAACACACTACACAAACTGTAACTACAAACCCAGTGGGAAATTGAGTGAATGGAAACATAATGGGAAGGATGAATGGGGTTTGGGAAATAAACGTATTTAACACTCGAAGTGAAAGGCCAAAGCTGCCTCAAAATAGGGTGTCTTTGGAAGTCAAGTTCAGGATGAATTTATAACAGCCATGTGAATGGGAACTTCCACCTTCCTGTTTGCCAATCCTGCTAGATTTATCTAGCAAAGATTTTCCTGCCAGTGTTTGTGCTTTATAACGGATACAGTGAAGTGGTGTTTAAAGTGGGCAAAAATCAGGACATGAAAGCAGATTAGCAGAGAAATGGACTGTCCTCCCAACTACGAAGCACAAACCTGAAAAAAACCCTTCCTTTTTTTGGTCTCTGCCTCTGGTTCTGATACATTGACGAGTAGGTGTGAAAGATCCAAAGCTACAGGCTGCCCTGAGCACCGGAAAAGCTCCATCTGTTTCTGAACAAGATGCAGTCCTCACCTATGGAATTTCAGTTTTTGCCTTAAACCCATTCAGCACAGAGTAGTACTGATCTTTCCTTACTGCAGCTCTTTAACAGAGGTACCCAAGAATTACCGTGTCTTATTCAACACTTAGACCAAATAAAGGTCAACACCTCACCCGCAGACCACAAGCAGCTTGCTGCCACCCCAGTGCAAATTTCCCAAGTGGCTCTTGCTGCTCCTTGTGTAGTTTTGTTTGTGAAGTGTTGATTAAGTGTAAGATTTTTTAACAGTCTAGGAATTTGGTGTACCCTGGGCAGAATTGTACCTCTCTGACGCTCTTAATGTGCAGGTCAGCGAGTGGTTTCTGCTGCTCCCTTTCAACTTCCATTCCCAAGTTCCCTTCTTGCAGAAACCAAAGCACAAGAAAAACCAGAAAGGTGGGAGTGATGAGAGCACCCTATTTTAGCATTGGGGCTTCACCAGTTTTTCCGTTTCACTTCCCTGTCTGTTGCACTTACAGCACAGCTCTGACATCTCTCAAAGTGCTTTACAATGGCAGAAAAATTCCTTGTGTGTTACGGATGGAAAGACTGAGACTCGGATTTTATGTGCCCTGTGCTGGAAGCCTGGGGTATCTTGTGGCCTACTGGACATCAGTCAAACAAGTCTTGCTGTGCAGATTTTAAACAGGATCTGTAATCTTTCTGTGCCCCAGTCAACCTACAAATAAACTGACAAGGATCATGGAACCAGCTTCATGGAACGAGGTCAAAAGATGTGATGTAAGGACAGGTTGAGTTGTGAACCTCCTATGTAAACTAAACCTGGCCCCATCCACAGTAAGACACAACTCCTTATTCAGAGTAATAAATTCTCAATCTGCTGAAACCAGCATTTGTTGATCTGCAGCTCCCAATTACCCGCAATTCTTGGGTTACCTATGTTACTTTATTACACAAGGAGACACAGGCTTATTACATTAAATTAAAAAAAAATCCAAAAAACAAAGGAAGCCAAATGAAAGGTTGGGTCCAATACATTTTATGACAAAGTTCTCACTGAAATTAAGAAGGGATGGAATTTCATCTGTGAACTTCAGGATGACCAGAGGGAACCATTTACCTTTCTGAAATGGTGCTGAGAGTCTTGCATGGTGCCTATTTCTGATTCTCACTGCAAGTGCATTCTACCTGGACCACATTTGCAAGGAGACAAAATTAAAGTAGCCAGAAGGAACAGATCTCTGTGTTTCTACACCTCACAGGATATGCATATTTTAAATGGAAAGGCAGCTTTAGCTCAGCTTTTAATATATTTCTTCTTAGGAAGCAGTATCTTGTACTATAGCAAATACTCTTTCAACTCAAGTTCCTAAGAACCTTAAATTCTATTTAAAAAAAAAACAAAACAAAACAACCTCTGTAAAAATATTGTTTCATTTTCAAAAACTGTTTTGGTTGTAGTTAATTTCAGCCCTTAAAATTCCAAGACAAATAATCTGTCATTGAATTTCACTCATGTCAAATGCTATACTTCAAACTTGGTGGAGGAAAATCTTAAATTAACGACCTTTGTCCTTTTTTTTCCTCATTATTTCTCATCTATATAAACAGTGTTGGGGAAAAAAAATCAAGTGCTTTTAAGGGTTTGTAAAATGATTGATTCCTAGATTTCTAATGCAGTAACAACTCTGCCCAATGCTAATGTTAGAAGAGGGTTTATTGATAGAATACTGAAGCAACTTTGAGTTTAAGCACTGGAAAATGCTGCTGTGGTCTGTCCGTAGTTTCAGAGCACAGAGATGCAAGAATAAACCAATAGTTACAGTGCCTGATTACTCTACAGAACCACAGGTCCTGCCTGGGAGAGTGTGTGTGTAACTACACCTTGCCTAGACAAAGGGATGGTGACAGCTTTTTTTTTTTTCCAAGAAGGATTTTTTAAAATGACAAACTCATATTCGCAGGGAAGTAGAAGCAGCCCCCCCCTCCTCAGAGGTATTTAAAGCTGACTTAACAAAACACTAGCAGGGATTCTATAAACTGCATTATCCTTATGCTGCACTCACTTCAATTCTCAACATGTAGAACTCCATTACTTCCGAAGAGATAACTAACAGGGCATTCAGCAATTACGTGACAATTGGAAAAGCTTACTGAAAATTAATAGTAAAGCAAGAGTACCTATTAACGATAACACAACACAGCAATTTTTCATCTTCTTATCAATAACAGCCCAGACATGCACTGACTGTGCATTGCAAATTGTTGTTTTGCTCCATATTGTCAACAGAAGGTAAATCTGGCTTTAAAAATTAATGTATTTATATAGGAGGAAGTTAGTACCTTAACCTGACTCAATAGCAGCCTTCCTTACTGCTTAATATATCTAAATATGCAAAGTATTTTAGGAAACATGTATGTGCTATTGCTGCATGCACACTGATGCCCCATCTATTAATCCAAATATTAATTCAGAAACATGTTACAAAAATACATCTATGCTGTCTTAAAAGCACTCAACACGGACTTATGACTGAACAATGTTAGATACAGCATAAAAAGAATCACCTAACACTGCCTTCAGAAATTCAGTGAGACACTCTGTCATAATCTCCTCAAAATTGTGAAGTTTCACATGGATTTCATCCTAATTTATGCATCTTTTAGAAGTAGGTAAGTAGACAGCACACTTTGGTATTTCAAAGGCAAGACAGCATTTGAAGTTCAATCTATTAAAATAA
Source organism: Nicator chloris (assembly GCA_013400495.1). Lineage (NCBI taxonomy): Eukaryota > Metazoa > Chordata > Aves > Passeriformes > Pycnonotidae > Nicator > Nicator chloris. The sequence goes on from WAAE01024005.1 coordinate 9,235, forward strand.
AAAGCACTCCTCCCTTCACTGAAATACAGTGCAAAAGTATTTCCCATTCTAACACCTCTGATTTTCTTAAAAATTAAGATTGCCCCATTAGGAAGGGCGTGATGGTAGCATTTCTGGCTTGCTAAAATGCTGCTGTATTGTAACAATGAAACCCAGATTTTTTAAATTTTATTTTATTGGCTGAAATGCTGAGTCTTCACTGTAGCACTAATATTATCCACATTGATTTTTGGTTAAAAAAGGAGGGAAAAAGTCAAGAATCAGTAATACCAATGCCTCCCTTCTAAACCTGCTAATGAGATTCCAGGAAGCCACCAGTCCCTCCAAATTCTGGCCAGAGAACAAAGAATAGCACAGATTTGTATTCAATGCGTTACTACCAACATCAATATTTCTTAATTTATAATAAACTGTAACTTTAACCAGATGTTCTGGTAAGAGCATGCCAAAATGCATTTACACAACTTTTTAGCAGCAGGTTAGCATTAAAAGGTATACCTAAAATGCCTCAAAAATCTCACACATTGTCATGTTGCTTTACTTTATTATTCAAAGTAACTGATACAAGCTATAAAACTAATTGATTCCAAAACCTTTTTGGCTTGTATCTAAGGAATGCAGAAAAAAATGAATCCTCCTGGGTGAGCTGAGTGCCACATCCACCTGAGAACCTGCAGTGGCTGTTTATGATTTTTGTTTGATTCAAGGTAGCAACTCTGCTTCAGCTAGTCAGCCTTCACTCACAGCAAGCAACTTCACAACATCATCTATAAAACACAGCATAACAAACCCCATCCCTGATGGTACAAGTTTCAATTGATCCTTTTGGTGGCTCTTAAAAAAAATTTTAAAAATTAAGAAAAAGGAAGAAAATAGGAGGGTGTGAGTGAGTGAGTGAGGTTGTAGATGTGAGGAAGGAGTTTTTATTTAGTTCCCTTCTGCTCAGCAACTTTGTAATCCATTTGCTGCTCTCCTTTCCCATCTCTCACCCCTGCGCGTTGTTTCGTTGGAAACCGGGCTGCAAGAATGTGAAGAATGTAAACAGCCTTTTATTGTCCAAAAGGATGGGAGTGTGAAAGAAATGTGCGCCTTATCGCAGGGCTGCAGCTCGCTACTTCATTGCTATGATAAAGTGCTGGAGCAAAAAACATTACACGACAAGCACAATCCAAAACCGGATTAGAATTTGACATAAGCTTCCTCAAAAACTAATCAATCACCTCACGCTGTAATACTAGACTCCAGTTCTTAAGGAGGGTGTTTAATCCCTTCAAGGTTTATTACACACTCCCTGTTGACTAGTTCGTGACAAACTTTCGCGTCCAATGCAGCTGGGGAAGAGAGGCATAACTTTTGCAGCAGAGGTATTTATGAGAGTAACACCAAAACTCCCCCCAAAACAGCAAGTGCCGTTAAAAATCTTTTCGAAATAAAAGTGAAGATGGCCAAACTCTTTTGCAAATATTTTTTTTTTCTCTTTATGACCTCTCCCGCTTCATGAACACGAGCATGAATTCATTTGTTTCCTACCATCAGCGCCCCACGAACGAGGCACCGGGCGGGCGTGGGAGAAGTTGAGCTCCTCGCCCGTCTCCAGCCGCACACCTCGCTTCACCTCCCTCCCTTCAGAGCTCTGAATTTCGCAGTCTGCATCTCACCTTGCCGCCACGTCAGTCCCCGCATTCCCCCACCGCATGCAGAGGAATACTCAGCATAACACCGGCGTGTCCCACAGTTTCTGATAAAAATTAAGGAAACACCTGGGGCGCGCTGCAGCAAGCCGAAACTAACGGGGGAGCTTCCCGAGCGCGGGTGACTCTAGCTGCACACCCAGCTATGTCTTGCACGCGAAAAAAAGGCGGTTGAGGCCAGCAGAAAACTTTCCGGGAGCGGGCAGTCTCGGCGATGCTCGGCACACACACACACACACGTCCCTCCCATCCCTATTTTTCCAGCTCCGCGGCGGCTCCCGGCGCATCCCGGCCCCCGGGGCCGCGCCGTGCTCGGGCACGCCAGCGTCCCGCATCCCCAAACGGGGCGAAGAGAAGCAAATCCGCTTAATTAAAATAAAATAGGAAAAAAAAATAAAAAAAAAAGAAGGAAAAAGAAAGAAAACCAAGAATATGTTAGGGGCTGTGGGAGGCAGGTTGGGGGGCTGCTGGGAATCGGGCTCCAGAGGGGACGGCGCCCGCCGCGCTCCCCGGAGCAAGGCACCGGTGTCCCCCAAACCCCCGTGAGAGTTCAGGGGCCGCGGGGACGGAGACTTACGAGCTGGAGGACGCCCTGGACCACGACGAGGGGCAGGGGCTGCAGGGGCACCATCCTGGCTGCCGGTCTAGGCGGCGACTCCCCCGGCGCGGGTCTCGCTCATCGCGGCTCCTGGAGGAGGACGGGGGGCAGGACCGAGCGCAGGGACACGCCGCCCGCTGTCCCCGCTCACGGGGCGCTGCCAGGCAGCGGCCAGACCCCGGCACTGCCGCGGCGCTCGGCTCGGCGCCGCTCGGCTCCGCGGGCGGCCATGGCGGGCGGGAGGCG
>WAAE01024007.1:0-35656 GCA_013400495.1 Nicator chloris
TGGGGCTGATTCTGGCCTTTGCCACAGTTAACATTTCCTCCCCCTATACCCTACTAAAAGAGAGAAATGAGAGCATAGCAGAGTACCTTCTTGATAGATCACACTTTAATGATGTGTGCTTGCTCCAAAAGGGGAAAGGTAGAGGAATATAACCTTGTGTACTTAATTTCTCTCTTCATTTGCATACAGACTATATTTAGATTTGCCTACAGGAAGAATAAAAGAAGTTTCCACTAGACTGTAAGGACATCACAAGGTCAGTCTTTCACTTGGGAGAATATCTTCTTCACTGCTCTTTCTCTACAAACCACATTTGAGTATTTGAAATGAGCTAAGGAAATAATAAGTTAACTGAAGTATATTTTACTACCCTTGTGCTTTCTTTTCCTAGCAAAGTACTTCCAGAAAGATGAGGTTTTAGTTTGATGCAACATTCTGCAAATGATCATCTACTGCTTCAGGACCCAAACTGATGCCATGATGCTTGCTAGATTTATCAGTTTGGTTTGGTGCTAGCTAGACCTCTGTAATTACAGCCACGCTGTAAGCTCATCCAGACAAAACTGCATATATTGTGGTAGTGTTAGTTATATAAAAGTGCTTATCCTGTCCCTCTTCATCTAGAAAATAAAACCTTCTCTCTAGCAGTTGTATTAGAACAATAAAACTTGTGCAGACTACAGACTACACACTGCTTTGTAACTCTGCCACACGCATAATATGTGATCACAGAAATACCAGTAAATATCCAGAAATACTAGTAAACTGGAAGACCGGAATTCCATTCCATTTCCATTATCACTACTGAGGGAAGATGTCCCTCTTAACAGACAAGTAAGTGGATTTTAACTACAAATTTAATCTCTGATGTGTAGGTGGGTGCTAAGTATGAACAAAATCTCATCAGCATAGGGTTTTTTGTGCCTGGTTGCATACATAGCATAAAATGTAGTCTTAATCAGAAGTGGAGCAATATTTATAAAGTGTCTATAAAATATTGCCATGTGTAAAATAGCTTGGGAAAGTCTTTAGAAGGGGATAGTGTGCATATACTCCAACCCATGTTGTTTGAGGTTGGGTGTTTAGGGACCTGATGGCTGCTGACACCTGTGGCAGACTATTTACTTTTCCACCTTCTTATGAGGCAGTATTAGAGTTCTGATACACAGTAAAGGCTGCAGCATGAAAGAGTTTACTGGCTGTGAGATTAAAGGATTATACTTGCCTACTTTTTGATGTGCTAGTAGTGGGTCTGGTCAGGTTTCTTGTGGTGAAGAGAATATGATGTGAACCAATGAGCCCTCTAACTGCCAGGGATGATCTGCCAATTGTAACACAGTGGTGCATTCAACATTTGCCCTCACAGACTGAGAGAATGAATACAAACACGAAGTAAAAAAGATACCTCAACAAAAATTGTGAGGACTTCCACATAACAAAATCTGACGGGTCCTCTTGGAATGCTGAAGGAACCCAGCATTTACTTCAGCTCACATTGTTCTCAGAGAGATTTTGCAGTTGATAGAGCAGGATACCATCCCTTATTGTGCTGCCACCCTTGTACAAACTGCTGCTCCATTCAGCAAAGGTCTGTCCAGCCCTGATGTAGCTGCAGTCTGCTACAAAGGGTCCCAGACTGTCTGCATCCAGCTAGCCAGAGATTAATCCCCGAGCTTCCAAGCACAAAAAAAACCTGTAACTCTGCTCTTACAAAGAAAGTGTGAACGAAGTGCAACCTTCCTCTTGATACCAGTGCACAGTGTGTGCCCAGCATGCAGATATATGGAATGTGTACAAGGTCATTTTTTTTTGCTCAACAGTCTTCATTTTCAGAAAAAGCATGGAGTTGCACTCTAACAAAGCAATACAAGTTTTGAAAACCATCAGACTGCCTGAGTTGAACTTAGGTGCAATGGAAAAGATGGGGTTTCAAAAAACTTCCTAAAACAGTTCCTTTCACTGCCTCTCCCTGTAAGCACTTCCACTGTGGACAACAAAGCTTTTGTGTGCTTGAGATCTATGAAAGAGAGGTGTTGAGCCTCAGCCTGAATCTCAGAGGGACTCCAGCTGGCAAAAGTTCTTTGAACATGTCTAAAAAGACAGACAACATCGATTTATTTATAAAGCACAGCAATCTCTATTCATAACCACTTTCTACTCCTTCATATTATTTCTGGGTTTTTTCCAATGACTCTGATAGAAAATATGCAAGCAGTGTTCTGAGCAGAACTATGTTCTGGTTTTATTTATCAGAATGGGACTTTCCAATTGCAGATTACCAATCTTAACCTTCTTTTCACCTTTGCTTGCTGCTTGCCTAGCCCCATGCCACTTCCATTTCTCATTACACAATATCAGCTTCAAGATGTGGGTGGAGGAGAAAGAATATGGAGGAGGAGCATGCACTCCAGTGTCTATCTTCTATATCGTGTCTGTTGCTTGAACAATAACGCTCAAATGCTTGTAAATGGGAGGTGAGGTTTAATGCTGAGAAATTCAACTCTGTGTTTTTGTGCAATCAGCTAGGCTTTTGTACAGAACAGTAACTTTGTCTAAAGTCCTTTGTATACCTTCACAAAGTGATTTTTTTCCTTGGTCTTAGTTAAGGATGAAGCAATTTGAAGCAGAGTCTGTGCAGGCTGGCTCCTGTTCTTTAGCTCCAGGTCTGTGCTTTGAGACTCAGAATATGCCCCTGAGCTGGCAGCTTCCTACCTTATGTCTCCTGTCAAAGAGTTCAAGCTCTGTGTGCAGTCAATTTAAAGACGAGGGGACTCACCTATTTAAAACTGCCTCTTAGATGAACCAAATATTTTGCCATTGACTAAATAGATAGGCCACATAATTAAAGAAGGTGGTCTGTACTGCCCAGAAAGAGTTAGGTGCTGGATTTGCAGGTGTTTCAATACCAAAACTAGTTGCCTAAATCATATAGTCTGTATCTTGCTGTTAAACTCTGTTGACTTTCAAGATCTGAAATGTTTATTCTGAAGCACATTTCTGCACAGTGGGTGCTGTGATCACTGACAGACATACCTATCTACCTGCAGGCATCTTGGCATTCTGACTGTGAATAGGGAAGCCAATCCTACTGTTTGTAGAGCTCTATAATTGATTTAGTGAACATTATTTTATAAAAGAGAAATGCTCCCACTGAAACATTCAAGCATAAACAGCTCACACATAAATTATTCACTCCTACACAAAGCCACAAGGCTAAAGCTACCTTTCCAGGACATCTAAGTGATGTAGAATGTGTCTACAGAGAAGTGCTGTAAAGAGTAACCCAAGTTGCCCCTGGAAAAGACTGCTTCAGCAAACAGCTGAGTTGTGTTAATATTCTAGCTAGTAAGGATTGCTTTCCAGCATCTTATGGATGCTGCAGATCCACCCATACTGCTCCCACAGCTTATTTAAAGTTGCAATGTGATGTGGACCTATATTATGTGGAAATAACAGCCAGGGTCCACACTACCTTGAAGATCAGTGCACTGCATCCCATCATGGGATATAGACTTGGAAATATCTGTTTAAGTCCTCTTTATTAACTATATCTTAATCAGAAGAGTCATCTAGGCAAGGTTTAATTTAATATGTTGGCACCTGAGACTATCAAAGTTTCTGTGCCTAAAGTCCCCAGATTTCAGTGCATGCAATACCCTGAAAAAAGTCATTTCCAGAATGCAACTAAAGAGACATTCCCCAGTAATGACCATCAATAGGATCAAATCCATCTCAGCCATTCTGTCATTATAGATTACCCCACTGATGGGAAGACCTGTTTCTACTCTCTTTGCAAAACTCTTGTATATACCTTAAACTTTGCATATGTCTAGGATGTTTACTAGTGTGGTACTTGTATCTTGAAATACAGAAGAGTGAGTATGGTGACACTTATCCTCAATTCATATGCTGGCAGCATTGTGTTAAGGTCAAAGCACAAATGGCTATATTTCTTTCCATTAAACTGCAGTGTTTAAAGTATTTCTCAGGAAAGTCTAGATTTTATTTCTTCGCCAACCAAAACACTCCAGAAAGAGGACAGACAATGTATGTATGACCGTTATGCCCAGATACATGCCTTGGCTGAGAAGTTCTGGAAACCACTTCCTTCTAGCAGAGGATCTATTTTGCTATGCAACAATAGCCGAGTTCCTTATTTTTCTGTTACCCTACTAGCAGAATAATAAACCTAATGTTAGATATTTTCCTTTAACTACTTATAACCTGACTATGGAGTTATGCTTTATAAATTTCTAACTGAATACTTATGTCCTGACTTTCACAAATTTCAAATTTAGAAAGAGGTTCTTGTCAAAAATGGAGGTGAATATATCCTGCATATGTCCAAATAAACAGTCTTAAATATAGGTAAGCCACACACAGTGACATTTGACTCTGTACAGCCTGGGTCAGCGTCATTGTGTGTGCCCTACCTGGTCTTGTTGAAAAGCTGGCTCTGCTTGTACCTAAGTGGCTCCCAAGTATAAACTGAAGAGTTTTTGTTGGTGATGAAATCTTCTATTTAAAAGCTAAGCCAATAAATTCTTGAGGTGTACAAGTCCTCATCACATTCTGAGGGTAAAAACATCACTTTGAAAAATATGCATTTTTTACTCCTACCTTTTTAGAAACTTTGCTTTAGAAGATCTTGAAATAAACATTGTTAAGTTTGACAGCAAGGTGACTGGGGAGTGAAATGTAAGAGTCATTCCGACAAACACATTTAACTTAAAAAATTCTTTATACATATGGATTCTCAAGAATTTATGAAGTCTCCATATAGCTGAATTGAGTGCCCCCAACAACAATGTGCTGTCTGTCATAAAACCTGCTTATTTTGTTCCCTGTTTGCCCTCTACAGCTTTCCCTAAAAAATGAAAATATAATTTTGCTGTAAATTTTGCTAGTTTGGTGTTTTTGGGTTACCCTTCCCAAAACTAGAAAGACAAACAGGAACATAAAACTTCTAAAGTAGAAATTCCAAAATATTTATTGAATGATGTTCTGGTCTACAGTTTTGACAATGCTGAATCATCTACTTTCATTAGTCATTTTTATCTTAGAAAAGCATTGCTTCAATGACAATATGAAAGGCTATAATTAATATAAATATCTTGTGTATTCACAATATATGTAATATAAAATAAAGTCCAAAAGATGAATTCTGACTAAATAGACATGAAATAAAGTCTACTTATCTGATTGTTGTAAATATATTTAACGTTGAAATGAAACACAAAAGTGACAATATTTTATGATGATTTTTCCACCCAAAAAAAAACTAAAAAAAAACCAAACCAAAAAAAAAAAAAAAAAAGAAAAGACAAAAACCAACAAACCCCCCCCAAAAAACACAAAACAAAACCATAAGCTTTTATGAACATTTGTATATTGATGAATTACATTTTTTCCAAGGAAACCATTACCTGGAAAAATATTTTCACCCACTGTTTTTTTGTATTTTGTTTCTTCAGGTACTGTTCCTGTCAGTTACTGCTGCCTTTCAATTAATTTTCAGTTATTTGTGGTTCAGATGGGTCAGGTGGTTCAGGTGTATAAGTTGGCTGATTGTAAACCTACGAACCTGCTGGCCTAACCTATAAAATATGTATCTCATGATGTGGTCTTTCTGTATTTTGTGTGTGGGTTGGTGCTGCAGTCTGTCTTCCAAATGCAGATGCCAAGATTGTGACCCACAGGAAGGCCAGGAAGAAGGCAGTGCTTTAGTGTTAATGAGCCTGAACCTAGAGAGACCTTGCGGGAAAGCTCACACCATAGCTGACACCATTATTCCTCCTTGTTTACATTTCCAGTTCTCTTGTTATGTGATAATCAAATCCATGTGCTTATCCCATAGTGGAGCCTGACTCATGGGGCCAGATGCGATTAATATGCTCCTCTGTTAGATTAGTGACTTAATTAAAACAACACCACCAGCACTTCTGCAGTGTTTCAAGAAGTGTCACTTTCTTAGAGCAGGAAATCTGTCAGGTCCATTGCCACTGAGCATAATCATCTTGTTATACTCTTGCAATGAAGTGAACTGCTAATTTCTGAACTTTAAAATACTGCATACTCTTTCTTGTCAGGTTTCTACTGTTTTAAATATATCTTGTATTTTTCCTCAATACCCTTTTCATCCTGTTTTTATGTCTCCCTTCAAAACCACTAAAAGCTTTCAAAATGACGTGTCTGTTCCAAAATAATGCCTTTGGTAACACTTCTGTTTTCTGTAAATTTTATTTTGAGACCATTGAGTGACAGAAAATACAATTACCTCTCAAAACTCTGTGGATCAGTTTGTGGGAATAGACACTTCTTCTCTCGATTCAATGGTTTCTTACTTTGATCTCACAGCTCACCCACCTGTTCTTGTAGAATGCTTTTCCAGATTGCTAGATTTAATTCCTCACTTCAGATAATTATGATAGAGAACAATTCTGAAAGAATGCATGTTCCCCTACAGTCTGAAATTCTGTGTAGGCATTCTTATCTCCAATTAGTCGCACTGACAGTCACTTGAAATTTAAATTTAGACAAAGGCCTCTTCTAGGTTTTTCATAGACATGTGGCATAGGACTTTGCTTACTCAATGAAAACCTAGATAGATATGATGGAGGTTGTCAAATTGTCATAAGGTGGAGGCAATTCAAAAGCAGTATAGCACAAAATCTATCTTATAGAATTACTTAAATATGCCTATTTTAGAAATTATAATTATATTAAATTGTGTCACTGAACCCTACTCAAAAACTCCTCCATGTTTTAAACACAATCACTTAAAAAAATTAGCAAGTGGAATATAACTATATCTCAGTGGGATTATAGAAGGTTAAGATGACACTTTACACTTATAAATGCTGGGTAAGAGATCTGCAGCTTGGAAGACATAAAAAAGTTTCATTACATACTCAAAATTTCTATTTAACCATTCAGTAGGGGCTACATCTCAATTGATGTCAGAGTGATAAAAGATTTATATTACAAAATGTGTGTATAAAGCACAGTCTCCAGCGAGATTGAAAAGTGAAATGATTTATTCGTTAGCATAATTTAAATGTCATCAGTTAAGTTTAAGAGACACATTCGCCAAACACTGTTGATTCCTACAGTCTTACCAACAGCAAAACATTAAATTTGTTGGTGACATGTAGAGGCAATAAGCAAAAATAAATACAACTTTTTCAAAGAAAATCCAGGCTATTGAAAAAATGCAGAACTCTCTCTTTTACTGTTATAACCCTTACTTAAAATATGGATGATGCTGACTAATGTGCACTCTTTTAATAGGAAAGACATTAATTCCCAAATGACTTCTGTAGAGATTTAAGATGCTTTTTACTTTTAATATCCTAAGTCAGTTTCTAGATCTTGATTTGATTCTAGTATAACCCAAATATTGTTTAATCTAAATATATATTTCAATAATGAAAGCTGAGATTTCCTTTGAATCATTTAATCCCTACTAGAGCTACTTAGAACAGATCATGTACAGCGGAAAATGGAAAAGTTTTGAAATTATTTCCAGGGTTTTTGTCCCTTGTTTCTACTCTTTTTTTTTTTTTTCACGCTGAATGCCTTACAATGTCAATACAAGATTTTTCTACTTTTTCTACTGAGACACTGAGAACTTTGTGTCATATTTTTATACAGATAGGTTCAAGCAGAAAGAAAAGCTATGTGTTTGATTTGCAGCTTGAGTAGCAACATTGTTCTTTGATAGTAATTAATGTGACTAAATATTCCTTGTCATTCTTCTAAATGCATTTGGTTGTGTTTTTCTGAATTAATGACTATATCACTTTTATTCTCTAGAAAGTGATGTAATCTTGAAATCTTATTCTGCAGTATGAGTAGCCTTTTATGTCTCTTCCAGAGTGTGATCACTCTTAAAAAGGAGCACTTGCCATTCAAATCTAATGTGACTCTTGTGCACACATTAACTTGGTGTAAACCGGGACAAGAGATAACAAATTTCCAGTTTTCTTACATAATAATCTTTACCTGCAAAATACAATACTAAAAATTACATTTAAATAATTCTATGGGAATGTGTTTATATCTATATTACAGATATAAACTAATGATTATGCCTTCTCTTGATATTGTTTTCTTTCTTGTTCTTTCTTATATACACAATATTTTATGAAACAAAAATCTCTTTTTCACCCAGAAAAATCTTCTTTTTACCCAGAAGAACTTAATCCCACCATATCACAACATTGATGATACTTATCTGGTAAAGCAGTAGTTTTATTTTTTCTAACTGTTCAGAAGAGAATTTAATAATTAGCCATTATTTTAAATTTGGCTCCAAGAACAGCACAAATATTTACCTATAAGCGTCTTTATGGTACTTTTTTGCACTTTGTATTATAGTCACAAAAGCAATGTCAACTGTGTTAAATAAGAAATAAATTTAAGTGGATACATGGTGGGATGTATCACTTTCTATTTTGAGATTATCATTTGCACTGATCATGTAATATAAAGTTAATATAAAAATATATATACACAAAGGAACAAATTTTTTTTATACAAACCCAGTTTAAAATAGGAAAGTGGATGTGTTTCTTAAAATAAAAAGGATTTCAAATACACATGTTCTTAAAGTGAGTACAAGATTTTCAAAGTTACTCAAATTTCTGTAGATAGTACATCTGCCATCTTATATAGAACACTTACAAAGGGAACCACACAATTTGAAAATTACCAGGTATTTTTTGGTCTTCTAGAGGTATAAAATCTCAGATGCTTACTTCAATATCTCACCTGCACCTCCAGGTGATCCAAAGACATTAGCAAATGCAGATTTTATGGAGTATTTTTTGTACCAGATAACTTGAAGTTTTGCTTGTGCTGACTAAATTCTTTAGCTAAGTCAGATCTTTGTGGTTTAAGCTCAGTTTTCTCTGAATGCAACATTAACTGAAAAGATAATTACTATTTTCTTAAAACTAACATTTGCTACAGCATAATTTATAGTTTTTTGCAGCTTCAGATTAATCAGACAAAGATTTGAATTTATCTCTGAATCTTCATTAAGTCCTTTTAAAAACATTCAATATTTAATTAAGAGAGAAGCTCCATTATTAATTTTTAATTGAATGCTTCTTTGAAAGACATACTTTAAGTAAGCTTTTCTAATACAAAATTTAATCCCCAAAGGTAGGCATTCAATTTTCTTGACAGAAAGGGAAAATGTGTATGTGGAGAAGAACAAAGGGAAGGAAAAGGGTAAAGGATGACAAAGAAAGGGAGCAATGAGAAATTAATATAGCTTTATAAAGTAGGGGCTGAATTTACAGACAGAATCCTTTACCCACTTTCTCCTTCAAGATAACTGAGGACTGCCTCTCTCCTAAGACAACTGAGAGAACTGGAAGACTAAAAAAAACTACATTTGACTTGAATGATGTGAAAAACCCATGTAAAAACCGTTTTGTCTTTACTCAGGCTTCATGTCCCACCGGGTTACAAAGGCCATCCTCATCCATTGTCATTTCCATCACAGACCATTACATTACTAATTGCTCATCAGGGCAAGAGAAGGGAAAGGTAGGTTTGTTTTCAAGATGCTGTGCCGAGTAATCCATTTGGAGTAGTGAAATACAATTCATGTCTCAGACAAATAACTTAAGGTATATATTAATAATAAAAACTTTACACAATATGGCTGGAGTCTTATTTTCTTATTGATGGATCACAGATGTTGGTGGATTATTTCTCTCTGAGTGAAAAGCAGGACACTTTCCTAGCAAAAATAAAGGTGGGACAAAAGAGATTTTATGTTTTGTAATTTATTTATAACGTGAAATCTTGCTTTCTTCTGTTCAACCAACTAACCCTGCCACTTTAACATCTACCATCAATCCAGATCATTACATCTGGATTGGTGGTAGATCTGCCATTACATCTGCTTCACAAATCCATGAGAAATATCTCTATACAGAACAGTCTTCATCCAATCTTCTGCTCTGTCTAATTTTTTTTTCTCCTTCGGACAGCAGTTAATCTAAGATGCTGAGAAGACTGAAAGACAACTTCACACCTTGAACAATGCAGACTGATTTTTTCCCTTTCCCTGTGATGAACACTTTTGCTGGAGAACTGTAATCACCTCTGTGGCCCTCCTCTGTACTTGTTTAAGTATGTCCAAGGCCTTATGCTGGGGCCTTCAGAGCTGGATGCAAGATTATAAGTGGGATCTTCCTCATCCTTTTTGCTCTGTGTTCCTGTCCCCACACCCCAGAATTTAAAAATGTGGTTTCATCTGCTCTTATACAGCTCATCCTATTTTTAGGACCAGGACTGGTTCTGGCTTCACCAGACCTTTTTCCTGATTAATCTGCAGGATAAAACCTGGTTTCCACAGATAACTTTCCTACCTACTCTTTATCCTTAATGTATCCGTAATATATCCTTAATTGTTTTGAAGATATTACTAGTAAGTTGACCTGTACATCTTTTGTGCAACTCTTGAAACATATCCCTTTGAAGTTACAGATTAATGAAATATTTATGCTCTATTTATGTTGTGTTAGAAAACATATATTTTTGCTGTAATGATGTTAAAATTGCTTTTTTATGGTTTAACCCCCATAAACAACTAAGTACCACACGGCTTCTTGCTCAATCCTCACATAGTGGGTTGGAGGAGAGAAATAGATGCATAACACTGGGATGAAATAAAAGTGGTGTAATAGGGAAAGCAAAGGTTATGCATGCAAGAAAAGCAAAACACAAAATTCATTCATCACTTCCCACTGGCAGGCAGGTGTTCAGCCATCCCCAGGAAAGCAGGGCTCCATCAAGTATAATGGTCACTTGGAAAGACAAATGCCAGCAAGCTGATCGTCCCCTCCCTCTGCCTTCTTCTTCTCAGCTTTTATTGCCAAGCCTGATGCTACGTGATATGGAATATCTCTTTGTCTTTTTTGGGGTCAGCTGTGTCCCCTCTTGTGCACCATTTTGCACAATGCCAGCCTGCTGGCTGCTGGGGTGAGGTGGGGTGAGGAGCAGACAAGGCCTCGAGGCTGTGCAAGAACTGCTCAGCAATAATAAAAACACCCTTGTGTTATCAACACTGTTTTCGTCACAAGTCCAAAGCATAACCCCATGCCAATTGCTATGAAGGAAAATAACTCTATCCCAACCAAAATAAGTACGGTGTTACAAAGTGTTTCAATTATCTTGCTAATTATTTTACTTCGATAAGCCTGTCGGGGATAAAGATAAGGAAATGTTAATTATGCCTTGCTTAGTGTGCTTTTTAACGGGTGAAAAAGGCTTCTGCTCTAGCTGCATGCCATGATTGAATGATCTGGCCTCTGACACACCGAATCACACCATCAAATCTGAATCATGACAAAGCCTAGGTGAGCAGGCATGGAAATGGCTCAAAGCTGCAATGGGGAGGTTTAGACTGGATATTAGGAAGCATTTCTTTACCATGAGGGTGGTCAAACACTGCAACATTCCTAGAGAGGGGATTGGTGCTCCATGCCTTGTTTAAGAGGCATTTAGATAATGCCCTTAATAACTTTAACTTGTTCAGCCCTGAATTGGTCAGGCAATTGGATGAAATGATCATTGTAGCTACCTTCCAACTGAAATTGTTCTAATCTATCTTATTGCTTCAAAGAAGTACAGTTATTTTCCGGGGTTTTTTAAATCATTATATCACTTATCTACACACAATTTTATTTTGTCAGTAAAGATTAAAATATAATCTTATGAGTAGTATTTTTAAATGTAACAAAAATAATCAGAAAGTAATAATGAAATTTATTATACAAATGTAACTGAGTATACTGATTATATTTAACCCTACTTCTTAAAGACAAAGAATTCATGATTATGTGCCTTTCATTATTCATTGTTCTCACAAGAACTTTATTTAGAGTCTTGTTTTAATATCAGGTTATATTATCTTACTTTTCTTACTTAGACAAAAGCATGTACCTACCTACATTCTTGGATGAGTGGAAAATTCTCATTTTTCTCACTCAGATTCCAGACTTAAGCTTCTGAAGAACAGCTTCACTATCATTTCAGTTATAGTTATTTACAGGAAATCATTGTCCACAAGAAGATTGCTCTCCCAGTCTTCTTGGACAATTACTCAGGAACCAGAGAAAATTTCAGTCTTAGCATTTATTTATCTCAAGAAAGCAGATATAATATGCTACCCAGACCTCATATTCCACCTGACATCACCAGCAATGATTATTTGCTGTCTTGGGTGTATAAATTGCTTTTTTAGAAGAGATTTGATACAATCCAAGTAGATAAAATTAACTTTGATCATCCAAAGGAAGTTTTTTGAAATATACTTATGTGAGATTCTGAGGGAAAATATATATATTATATTGGCAAGAAGAATGAATGTCTGCAGAGTGACAATTCGGTGTCTGTACTGTAGGTGTCAGCTGTATGTATCACCACATTAAAAAAAATTTAATCTCTTTCACTAAATTGCTTCAAAAAGACCATGAAATTCAATGGGTTGCATAAGATATACACCAGAAACCGTGTACAGTAAAAGAGCAAATATACCAGCCAGGAAGGGAACAGTGATAAAAATGCAATTGAAGTGTAAATGAAGTGGTTGGGTCCTTCATCTAAAGACATTCTATAGTGAAATTGTCACATTTGAAAGAAGGCACTCCTGCAGTTAATGCATGCAACACAAAAGCCAACCCTACCAAAACCATCTATTGTCAACTTGGAACACAAAACAAAGCTTTCACTTAACTTATGGTGGCTTGAGCACATTTGAAACCTCCTGTTATGTAAAGCTGAAGTAAAGGCCAAAGGTGTATGTGAAAAGCATAAGTATCTACATAGTTGTCTAATATGTGTAACTTAATTATCTTGTCTGTGGAAAACCATTCCTTTCAGCAGGGAATTATAAACTCATGTGAAGTTTTGCAATTAATGCAAACAAATAGTTTAATTACAGGCTGCTGTTTTTGACAATGTAGGTAGAAATGGTTATATACCCTGCAGGGTTTAAGCAACTTGTCAGACACTGTCAGAAAGACAGATTTATTTTTTTTGAGGACCACTGAGACATAAACCTTTAAAGTAACTATTTAACTTTTTTTCAAGTCTGAAATATATCAAAGCATTTCAGGGTGTTTAAAATAATTTAAAATAGAAATTCAATGTCTATCGAACACAAAAGAAACTAACATGACATCTCAAGGTGTCAAATGAAGAGTAAAAAACTGAAAGACTGTTTTCAAAATACCTCTGTGACTTTTCTGTCATGAGAGCAAAGGTGGTATTCCTGCCAAAGAAGAGCAAAAAAAACCCACCAAAACAACAATTCTATTCCTTCTATATAAACAGATTTTGTATCTGTAAGGTGAGGGCAATAACCTTATTTCATAAGCTAAAAGTGTTACAGAAAATTATGCTGAGAAAATTGAAAGATTAAGGTGGCTGATATTGAAAATTATTGAAACCTGAAAGAGGTGTGTCTCTATTTGCTAGTGAGCACAAAAATAGCAGTCAATTAAGCAAGCAACTACTCTCTGGTAGTATCTCAGTTTTGGAAGACAACACTCAACAGAAATTTCCACACATCACTTTTATGAATCTCCATTCTCAGTCTTTTCAGCAAATAACTGGGCAGCCAAAAAGAATGCCCAAAATAACTTCAAATTAATCAACTATCTATTTCAGACTTGCATTATCATTCTGAAATGACATTTTCTCAAGCACTAAGAATATAAAAGAGGATTTATTGCTTATTTTTATGCAATTTCACTGATATTGAGGTATTTTTATGATTTATTAAGAGATTTTTCTGCATGTTTAGATGTCAGATTTTTGAAAAGGAGGATTAGGTAAAAGAGAAATGAAGGTGAGATTTACTCAGGAATTGAAGGTTCTCAGCATTAATTACATGCCTTAAGAGGACTTCTTAAATATCCGTTTGAGACACCTGAGTTAAATACTTCCTTGAGTTTTGTAAGATTTATCAGACTTCTCATTTGTATCAGAAACTCTACGCCTGCTTCCTAAATTCTTGCATAAATTTCAGAAGTATTTCTCAGAAGTATTTCTGATAAATCTTAGAATTATTTATGTTGTCCATAACATTCCTTTACCAAACTATGATATATTGGGACACAAGTGTAGACTGATTTTTGAAATTATATATTTAGATTTATCTTGACTGGAGCAGAAAGCCAATGTCAAGGAATATTCACTTTTAGTCAAGGAATATTCACTTTTAGTCAAGGAATATTCACTTTTACAATTGAATTTATTCACCTTGTGTACTACACAACCTCTAGGAAGGACAATATAGAAGCAATTGTAACTGAAATAAGAGATGCAAGGTATTTGGGTTTTTTACCACAGTAATTTCTTATTTTTGGGTAAAATGAACAAAATTTATTGTTAAAATTCTTTTGAAGTCTGTAATTTGGATTCTGTTGATATCTGGCAAAGAATTATGCATGGCAAACACTCATCAGCAGAATTTCCTTTTGAAACAGGTGGAGGCAGGGTGATATATTGGGAAGAAAATATGCAGTGGTGATGGAGATATTCACTTTATCCTTTCTTCACTTTGGAATTTTTTTTAACTGTTAACTAATAGACATACTGTGTGAGACAGTATGGCTTGAGGAAAGCCAAATGCACCTGTTCCAGCAATTCCTGTAATTATAAAGTTATAAGTAGTTCTGAGAATTTTTCTTACTCTTTTCTGTTATTCTGCTTTGTACGAAACACATGAAAACCTCATCCAAACTCTGAGAGAGACCAAGAAAAATGTTAATTTTTATGGTTAGCACCAGCCCAGGAGTTATGGAGCTCACTAAAGGCTTGGCAGGACTTATATCTGTTTTTAGATGAATATTTTATCTCATGACTATTTAATATATGGTGTATGAACAGCTGAAATGTAAATAGGGACAAGGGTTATGGGAAGGTGCCATTGTGTCACTGACCCAGAGTTTATAACTGACTGCAAGCACTAGGAAAGATCACAAACCTTTATATTCCCAAAAGGAAATGTGTATATGGTAATTTGCTGGATAAAAGAGAGCAATCCAAATTTCCGCCTCTTACTAGACTAGGTAGATATTTATTTGCATTTTACCTCTCTTCCTCTCCCTGACATACTTTTCTTACCTCACAGAAATGTTTCACTGCTTCAAGTGATTTAAACAAGTTCAAAAGTGGAAGACAATGTCATTGCCTCTTTCATCTGCACCTCAGTTGATTTCTTTAATGTGTTCACATAATGGGTTCAGACTATTTACTGTGATCTGGAAAATGCTTCAGAGTTTGAGTGCTTAATTCATATATTATTTTACACCTAAATTACTAATCAATGTTTATAATTAATTTCAAACTATTATTGAGCATTTATCAGTCTATATACTTATAATTAACAATATGTAATTATCTGATCTGGGTGCAGAAATGGAGGATGACAAATTTTAGAGGAGTTTTTATCACACAAGTGCATACAGTAAACCAGAAATTGTTTCAAAATTATTCATTTAAAGCAGTAGATGAGCATTTCTGCCAAGAAATTTATGCCTTTATTCCTTTGTTTAAAAAATACTTGTCATGAACTCTTTAGTTATGTCCTGAAACATATAACCTCCTCCAGCCCTCAAATTTTCAGTGTTAAACTAAACATGTACCCAGTCATTCTAATACTAATAGTTTTTGTTGCTATCCTTTCAAGATGTCTGACAATTAACATTCATGAACACATTCAAAAATTAAAATGAAAGTTTGAGGTAAAATGGGGTAAAATGCAATAACGTAATGGGAAAAAATAGTCTGCCTAACTCCTTCCTGGTTCCTCACATTTTACAGGGACCAAGAAGCCTTTGAACAACGCCCTTAGGCACATAGTGTGACTCTTGGATTTGTCCTGTATAGAGCCATGAGTTGGACTTCAATGACCCTTGAGGGTCTCCTCCAACTCAGGATGTTCTATGATTCTATGATTTGTTGTACTCTGATTACAGATATAGTGCATTATAAGAGATTTTCAAACTCAGTTTGAATTTTGCTATTTCTCACAATATAATTGCATTCCCTGACCTCTGAAACATAACTTTTCTTGTTGAGTGATCAATTTTTCAAATTGTGGTAGAGTCTAAGTTTATTCCTCAGATATATTACAATGCATCAGTTAATCTATTTATTCTGGAAATCTTTCCAGAATCATAGAAATAAAAGTTGGAAGAGACCTTCAGATAGCACTCCATTGCCACAGGATCAGGATCAGTTACATTTAGGCCATTCCTGGTAAATTATTGTTTATCTCCTGTTAAAATGGCTTTAGTACAAACTTTTGGTTTACTCCTTTTGTGGATACAAATTTCAGCTATAATCCAGAATCACATATTAAAAGTGTTGCTTCCTTTCACTCTCCCGAGTAAGAAAAATGACACCTCTGCTTCACAGAATTCAGAAAATAGATCCAGGAGTACGAAAGCCACCTGTCATCAAATCGCATAGCTTGCCAGAAATAAATATTGATTCTTATCATAAACTCACTGCAGCAAAAGGAGATCAAAAGGCAAAGATACATTGGCAATTGCAAATTCTACACCAATACTAAGGAAAGCTGACACCCCCTCAGCCCCCAACACCCAAACTACAAGAGAATTTTCACAGGAAAAACAGTCTTATACACTATTAAAATTAATATTGATGTGTATGTAAGGAGCTATTCCTTTTGCTTCAATAAAAGTGGTAAAATTTGGAGAGCAAGTACTAACTAGGTCAGCAATATTTGACGTTTTATTTAGAGAAACACTATCTTTCCTGACATATGCTTCAGCTTCAGGATATTTCCAAGGTATTTCTGAGATAACATCTGTTGTCAGGTGTCTTAGAATTAGTGTTTATCTTCCATGACTTTGTTCACATAATGATTATACTGGCATTATTACTTTCTTTATTGTTCATTCTGTCTTGTGTTCTTATCCCATCTCAGGGTTAAAAATTTCTTGTTATTCAAGCATATCTGTTTCTCTTTGGGCCCCTGTTAGAGAGGTGGGCACGAGCACTTCTAAAATTTAGTTTGCACAGTGTGTTTAGATGCTCTCTTGAGCTACTGCCCTCTAATAAAATATAATTATTTTTATCAAGACTTATGTGTATCTTTGCTTTTAATATTTCTATCAGAATGTAGATCCCGTATTTTTTGTTCAATCTGTCTGGTTTTTTTTTTCTGGAAGTCTGCCCAGCAGGAGAGGACATCTACCTACTAACTTGTGCCTTTCATGTAGTGCATAGCTAAGTGAAAGCATTTTAAATTAAGGGATGCATGCCTATATTCAGATCTCCAAGTGCTTCTCCACACTCTTGCACAGAGCCCTGTATTTCAGCTTCTTGGAATACTAATCTGAGACCTTCCTCTTCATTTAAAGATATTTTTATTTTGTTTGAACATTAATCTGATGCAGAAGTCTATTGCCACAAAGAAGTAATTTCTGTGACATAGTGACAGAAGGGAGGGATCCTTCACAGTAAATATTTAAATTCTTTCCAGCAACCTGTTTTCCTCAGTAAAAGAACCCAAAATACCTTAACCTGATAGAATAATAAAAAGACTAAGAAGCCTTTCAAAAATTCCTCAGTTTTCCTTGGTCTTTGTAATGGTATCAACAATATTCAGTGGTTCTATTATTTACTGACTACTGCCTTTTGAAATAAAGGCAATGTTGACACATTGTCTTCAACAGAGTTTCCTAAACAACCTGTTGAAGAAAGTTCTAATTTCTTTCATCATTTTAATGAATGACATAACTAAGGGTGTGAGGGTTTGAGGGTGTTTTTTTTGGTTTTGTGTTGTTTGGGTTTTTTCTACTTGAAACATTCATTACAGAAATAAATCTTTATTTCTGTAGTTGTCAATCATCACTAGCTTAACACATATATCACTCAGAAATTCATTTGCAATTTATTTATTCTGGATTTTCCTCAATAGGTTAATCCTCATGCAATTAGATCACAATAATACAGAGTCATAAAAAGATGACACTCAGAATATGTTGACTTTTAAACCCTGAAACTACTCACTTCCAGGCATACATGTTCCTTGGATGCTCTTGCCCAAAACAATGGCCTGAGTCCTGTCCTGTTTACCACATACTGTGTAATTACCTTTTCCTTAGCATATCCACTGGAATTGGAATAATCATCATTATTTCTTTTATGTTGGTGCTGGTTCAACTGCGTTTAAGTATCCACTTCAAACTTATATCTTTGCCCAGAAGTTACCTTAATATGCATAAAAATCTCAGAGGCTTAGAAAAGCATTATCAGATGGTTTTCAAATCCTCATGCCCTCAGGGATTTCTGCTTATCTTTAGAGGCAGATATGTGCTTCTTCACACTGTTGGTGTCCTTGAAAAGTAGCGGTACTATTTCGTCATTTAATTTTGTTGTTTTAAAGTAGAATTGTCAATTTTTAAAAGCTAAGTGTGGCTGAAACAAGTGATAGACTTGTATTTTTAATACTGCTTTTTTCCTTTTCCTTTTCCTTTTCCTTTTCCTTTTCCTTTTCCTTTTCCTTTTCCTTTTCCTTTGCCTTTGCCTTTGCCTTTGCCTTTGCCTTTGCCTTTGCCTTTGCCTTTGCCTTTGCCTTTGCCTTTGCCTTTGCCTTTGCCTTTGCCTTGCTTTACCTTGCCTTTGTACAGTTATTAAATACATCCCAATTTGCATACTTTTTTGTTTTGTTTTGTTTTGTTTTCCCCCAATAATGCAAACATTATTAATGTAATTTTGTATTTGTCTTCCAATAGTTCTTATTTCTGATTTCAAAAACCAACTAGAACAGATTTTTCCTGGCTATCACAATCTTCTTCTGAGCAAGAAGTTTTGAAACAGACAATGTAATATTCAGTGCTGTCCCTACCATAAAGGGATGTTAGTAAGTAAGAGGGGCCTATAATACTTATAGGACACCTACAAGAAAGCTGGAGAGGGAATTCTTACAAAAAATGCCCTGTCTAGTGATAGGGCAAGGGGGAATGGCTTCAAACTGAAAGAGGGTGGATTTAGATATTAGGAAGAAATTCTTTACTGTGGGGGTGGTGAGACAATGGAACAGGTTGCCCAGAGAAGCTGTGGATGCCCATCCCTGGCAGTGTTCAAGGCCACGTTGGATGGGGTTGTGAGCAACCTGGTCTCGTGAAAGATGTCTCTGCTCATGCCGGGGAGGGTTGGAACTTGATGGTCTATAATGACCCTTCCAACCCAAACCTTTAGTTCTTTGGTTCTGTGATTCTGTGGTCCACAAAATAAAAATTCAAATCAAATTTCTCCTACTTCATAGAAACTATATTAAAATGCCCTTATTAATTGCTTATTTCTGATCTCTTTAATTTCCTTGTCAAACACTTGTTCTTTAAGAAGCTGTTAAGTGATATTTTTTTTAAAAGTTGCAAATGGAGGTGAAAATTATATCTTTTCATGATGCTTCCCTCCTTCTTCATCTGACACTGTTGGTTATGTATGTACACAAAGAGATGGATTGCCAAGCAAGCATAGTTCAAAAGACTGTTTCATATCTTAACCATCATGACTTCCATTTTGAAGCCTGCATACAAAAGACAAAAGGCTCTGAATACTGCCAAAATGTTAAAGCTTCACTTTGTTTTAAAGGGAGGAATTTTGTGTAAGTGTGGTTAAACAGGGAAGGAAAAAACATGGGGACAATATGCCTTCTTGATGATCAGGGAAAAGTGCTTTTGGATTTTAGTGGGTTGGGTGTTTTTGTTTGTTTGTTTGTTTGTTTGAATTTGGAAACAGAACTTTTCAGAAGTTGTGTTCAGGGGGTGATGAAGGGGGATAAGAAAATGGGAAGTGGACAGAAAAAAACTCTTTGCAAAGCAAAACCTACTTGCTTTAATTTGTGTCTTATTCCTTCTTTTAAATTTGTCTCTTTCCTCCAATGATTCAACCATTACTTTTCTCTATGAATAGTTACATTTCCTCATGTCATTTCAATTTTGAATTGTCCTCCAAGTTCATTCTCAATCTGTGTCCAAAATTGAAGTTCCATTATAATTTTAATCCTTTTTATACTTCATATAAAGAGAAGGAGGTTTTTTTGAGTTATCTAAATAGGACAGGTAAAGTAGAAAGTCACTAGAGAATAATGATCAGATTACATAAGCCCATATAAAAATAAAGAAAATAAAGCAAAATCTTATATAAAATTTAAAGAAAATCTATTGACATCTGAAATTGAAGTCTTCTTTTCATTCAAGGTCTAATTTGTAGAAATTTGGCACTTTCAATACTTGCTTAAACTGCATGGAATCCTTCTAAAACACCTGCCTACAGATATTCACTTGCTTAAAATATTTAAATTTCCTGCAAAGTATTATGGCTGCATCTGTTTCTACAGTACTCCTGTTAAAAGTCTTGACAGTTTGGAAATCACTTGTCAAATTACCTCACAGCAGTTTGAGGTATGGTGGAACTATAAAAGTCTTTCTTAGAAGGAAAGATTCATGAGAGAGTGTTGTTACAGCTGATATCCTGATTTCCAGTGACAGATTTGTTCTTTGTTTTTCTTTTCCCAAAAGGGATGCTAAAATTTGAACTTGAACTTGTACGAAGTGTTTCTCCCAGAAAGGTTTGCCATAATGGTTAAAATAACTTCTTGTATATCTCTAGTGATTTTTTCCCCTCCTTGATGTAAAATTTGTTGTACTGTGAAAAGTCAGGGTGGTTAGTGGGAGGTGTGTATCAGTTTTAATATTACAGAAATATGCTACAAAAATGAGTAGGATTTAAGGCAAAAAACACAGTTGTTGAATATCATTTAGTGCCATTATATGTGTCCTTAAGAACAGCACTGAACCACTGACTAATTTACAAAGTGATAAAATAAGTTTTATTACAATTGTACTGTGGTCTAGTATAGAGTCAAAACAATGATATTCATGATATTATAAGATATTTTATCCATTCACACACACACAGACATTAAGGAGTAAGTACAAAGGCATTCTTGTGAAAAATTTTTCTTGAGAGTCAGAGAAATGCTTACATGTAATGCTTTGGCTCTTCCTAACAGGTGAAGGGTTGAGCCTTGAGAAGTAAGGATATCACCCCAGACTCTGTCATCAGTCGACAGTACTCTGAGTACCACAAACTCTCCAAAAAGTTCTGAGAGGCATCTCACACTGAGCAAAGTGCTGCTGCAGCCCACTGTGGTCGAGAAGAGCTCAAAAGGTTTCACTTAGGACTGCTGTTTATAGGGTCTCAAGATGATTGCTTTAATCATACATACATTTTCCAGAGAAAAGCCAACTTGTTAATCAGGAAAAGCAAATTCATACAGTATTTCATTGCTTTGCCTTTCTTTTGTATACTCACATGATCATTCTAATTCCCTTTTAAAGTATTCTTGAATTTTTCCAACACTTTTTTCTCCTCTTTATTTTCTGTTACCATTTTATGAATTAGTTTTCATATATGAACAGGGATCAGAGTTAGTTCAGAAAGCTAAGAACACTACTGTGTCAGATGCTTTATCACTAAGGGAAAACTTTCCCATACTGTAGGTGTACTCATAGTCTAAATTATGAGTGCAATCACACTCTTCAATATCCATAGTTCATCATTAAGCTTGTTGCTTTTCAGGGCATGTAATAGATCTTAAAATCAATGATTCTGTATCTAAATTAAGCAGTCTAGCATCTCAGCAGGAAATTCATTGCCATTTGACTAAGATTAATAGTGGTTTTACAAAGAAAAAAAAGTATATAAAGAAGTGTATTTTGGAGAAAGGGAAAGTTAAGTTTTTTCATCCTTGCATTTCCAGAGCAACAAGTTAGTTCAGCTACAAAGACATGGTTTTGTAATATATTCACTTAATTAATAAATTCGTTCCTAGTCAGAATACTCTGCTCAGTTTGAAGTACTATTGCAGCCACAACACAGATGCATATATATGTATACATATAAGGAAATTAGAGGGATTGGAACTAAGTGATTTTTCAGGTCCTTTCCAACCTAGGCTTTTCTATGATTTTGTGATTTAACACAACTTTTGAAAAGAGCCTATATTAATCAAAGGGTAGTCACACCTTTTTTGCAATGGCCTTGATAATAGCATTCTGTTGATTATGCCATTCTGCTTCTCTCTTTCTTTTTTCTTGCATTAGGTTCTGAGTGCCAAAAATGAAAGCTCTAGAAATTGATTCTCTATCAGTGGCTTCTGCTCTCTCAGGTTTGACTGTCAATTGTGTTGGCAACTTTGCAAATATCTCTGAATCTCTCAGAGAGTGATCTGTTGTGCCAGTAGAGAGGATCCCTGGTAGTATTGACCTCTATTTTATTTTAATTCATTTTCCTTTCACAGTATTCTACTATATCTAAGGATATTTTTAGTTTGAAAGGAAATAAAGATATCTGGAAAATACATGTTCTTTTCCTTCAATTTCCTGTAAAAAAATCAACCAATCTTACACTTAGGAATTCCTCGGTTAAATTCCTTGCCTATTGTTTAAAAAGGAGAAACTTTTACTAATGGTCCTTTAGAACAAAGAGTATGTATTTCAGACACCTTACAGCACAAAAGTTAAAAGATCTTTAAAAGATACTACTTCTGGTATTATGCAGAATGAGGCCAAGAGGTGCAACACATAGGAAAAGGATGAGTTGTTTTTAGTTATGTTATGATATGTTATGTTATATGTTATGTTATATGTTAGTTTTATGCTATTGTCTTTTTTGTCAGTTTTGTAATTTTTTTCCTTTGTGAAGTTTATTTTGCCAATTCCAGTAGGCTCTTCAACAGAGCCACTACTGATCAAAGGGGATCCCACCAGGAACGCTCGTGGTGCCTCTGTGATAACATATTCAGGAAAGGGTAAAAATCACTGCACAGCAGAGAGATAAACAGCTCTGCAGACACTGAGGTCAGTGAAGGAGGAGGGAGAGGCTGTGCTCTAGGTGCAAATCAAACACTTCCCTGCAGCCCACAGAAGAAGCCCCACTGGAGCAGGTGGATATGCCCTGGAAAAAGAAGAGCCCACGCCACAGCAGGCTGCTGGCAGGATCCTTGGGCTGTGGAGAGGAGCCCATGCAGCAGCAGGTTTTCTGGCAGGAACTACTGCTTGTGGAAAACTACATTGGAACTTTCTGTTTCTGAAGGACTGTATCCCATGGAAAGGAGCCATGCTGGAGCATTGTTGGGGAATTCTAGCACATAGGAAGGATCCACACAGGAGGAATTTGTGAAAGACTTCATTATGTGGGAGGGACTTGACACTGAAGCAAGGGAAAAGTGAGAAGGAGGAAGGAGCAGCAGAGACAAAATGTTATGAACTAACTGTAACCTCCATTCTTAATTCCCCTCCACTTCTTCAGGCAGCAAGGCGATAGAAGTGACAGGAAAAGAAGTGAAGTTGACCCTGGAAAGAAGGGGAGGGTAGGGGAAAGATATTTTTATTTCTTTGTTTGTCACCATCCTACACTATTTCTACTTGGCATTAAATTATTTTTTCCTCATTCAAGCATCTTTTGCTTGTGATGTTAATTAATTACTGTTTTTCCTTGCTTTCTTTCTGAGACTTTTCACCTCTTTTCTCCCCTTTTTCTGATAAGAAGAGGGAATCAGAAAGGGGCTTAGGGGGCATCTGACAGCCTGACAAGGGTAACCCACCACAATACTGTATGTCTGTACTCTTTGGAAATACCATAGGTCAAAATTATTCTTGTGACATAACTTTCACATCAATTTCACTACCATAATAGGGTGTGAAAATCAGAAAATGATACAATGTGATATATTTAAAATTAATTGAAAACAAGTTTAGTTAACAATTCTGGAATAGATACTGTGTGTTTAATTAAAGATTCATCTGTATATGCTAATTTACCTAAGTACTACGTCTACCACAGCATCATTTGTTCCTTTCAGTGTGTTACAAGAATATGTAGACTTTTTCTTTTCTTTTTTTTTTTTTTTAAGTTAACTAGTGTTCCAAGTATTGGGCAATTTTCTACCTAATAAATTTCTTAAGATAGCTAAATATGAAATGTAAGGGGTTTTTTTTTAAGATTTTACTTAAAAAAATAAATAGAAAAGATATTCTTACTCTTACTGATAACCCAAAGCACTGCCTTTTTCTTTGTATTGCATTTATGTCAACAGTAAAATATAATGTCATTTAATCTGTTAATATTTGAATATTAAAAAAATGGTAGCTCTTAATCTTGGATTTCTTATGGTAATAAATTTAAATACTATCAAATCCACCTAGTCATTGCTTCATTGCAAGCTAGTGCTTTGTAACAGTTTTGTCTCTTTGACTTAAGGAAAGATATCAGAATTAATCTAGATATTCAAAGTTAGCTTCTTAAAATAAGTTAATTAAATATATGCACTTTTTAAATCAGTAATATTTTTAAATCAATGCATATTAAAATATTTTTAAATTCTCATTTTAATCAATAATCCATCCTTTATGGAGCTGAAATATGATAAAACAATTTCATTTAGTGAACAGCATTAGGTATGTGTAATACCATCATATGAAAATGCAACCTAATTCTGTGGTACAATGTTAATTTAAAACCAGAGATGAACAAGAATAAAAATACTATACACCAACCAGCAATTCTAATATTTGGAGGAATTAATACATCTCTCACAGTATTTACAGAGAAGACAATAACGAGAGTAAGGAACATCTGTGCCAAGAAACCTCTTAGGAAAGAAACAGTTGAATGAGGTGGGAAAGTGTACCAGCCTTTAGCTTGTGAAGTCTGTTGTTTTGAAAAATCGTCTCAATTTAGGTGGAATTTAAAAGACTGAATTCAGAAAATAATGTTTTAATATTCCTAATCTTGAACAAATTGCATTATTTATATAAAAATTCATTGTTTTAATGTGTTTATCTCTTGCTTTTCTGTATACCATAAGCTGTTGTATCAGCTGTTTATGTGACATACCTAGTAAGGACTGTTTTGCAGTGGAGGAACTATCTGCTGCTCAGACTGCAAACTATAACATGAAAGGCATATAGGTGTCATGGTGACATAAAAATGAGAAGAGCTTCTGTGTTCTTAGAAGTATCTATCTTTTATAATTCATCATAATTTCCTACAATTATTCTTTTTTTTTAATATCCAAATTTATGCCCTGTCCTTTCCCTCTAAATCACTCAAAGCCAACAAAAAATCACAAACCTTTGTTTGATTGTAACTTGACCATACTGCTTTAAGGTGTCCTTTGACACACCCTGAAATAATCTTATGGCATGGAAATGAAACCTCAAGCATATTTTGAAACACACATTCAACTTTGACCCCTGTTTCTGACATAATATATGAATATCTAAGCTCAGCTGAATGTAAATCATACCTAGCCAATATATTATTTTCCTGGCTTGAGCTTTCATTCTGTAAGCATTATGATGTGTCTCATAAAAAACATATAATATTTAACACTAATTTCAGTTAGAAATCACTGTCACATTGTAATGGAATTGTATGTTTGAAAACTCAAGCTATTAGGGTGTTGTTATAGTTTGCATAGACATCTGTGCTTTCTTCTCTGCTGTGAGATTACTGATACAATTTTACATCACATAATGCTCCCATGTGTACTTGTTTTAAAAAAAATTAACAAGTGTGTAGTGAATACACATCTGCCATATTTTCACAGTTTTATTCAATAGTTCCTTGTAGTGCATTTTTATTTGTCCACAATAAATAGACCAGATTGACATCTGAATTTGGAATCAAATTTTGAGAGGTTCAAATAAAATGTCTTTGAGTTACTTGCGATTCAGATCTGCTTAGAGTCAGCTAGTAACATTTCCTCTGATGAGACCAGTGATCAGTAGTTTCTCCATAATCTTGTTTTACCAGAACTTATAAACTTAGCTGTTTATGAAACAAAGGTAATATATGTGTCTGCTATATTGATAAACATTTGAAAATACAGCACATCTGCTTGAATTGCCACTGGCTTGTTGGAATCATCAAAGCAGAGTAAAGGAGAATGCCAATGCAATCTCTGATTTAGGACCTTGTCATGTTCATCTAACGTAGTTTGAGCAGTTACATTCTAGTGGAAATTTTCATACACCTGATATACTTCATAATTATTCTGTGATTCCAATGTGTGATGCCTATGGTAATACCTATTAGTTCATGATTCAAACGTTTCTGCAAGCAGATTTTCTTTCTTTCATGTGGATGCCTTCTCTTTATACATAATTTTTTTTAGCAAAAATTGGATAAATAGAATTGAAAGTGATATTTTATCCTTAGGGTCTTGACTTAAGCTTTTTTAGCATCCCATGGTAATCTGCCCAAATTGCCTTTGGTATAAGCATGTCATTGGAAATTATGTGGAAAATTTCAGTATCTCCAAATGTTTCATTGATCTTTTTTTTTAATGCATCATGAGTTTCAATTCTTCATTTATTTCAAAAGGCAGATGGGAAACCATATATCTGCCCCAGGGTGTACTAAAGTGTACACTTTGGATGATTCCTCATCTAGTCTGACTTGCCAAAACTTGTTTTTCAAATTTAGATCAGTAAGATAGGTTTTCAAGTTTGTCAGTCCTGTTTTAATATAATCTTGCTAAAATCTGTGGCTTCCCGTTAAATCCCAATCCCTACCATCCCTCTGTTCATCTGCAGGCCTACAAACCCACAGAATGCAGAAATTATCACTTTCTTTCCTATCTATAGAAATTCACACCTGAATTCATCTACCCTTGTAAAAAGACACATTAGAGCTATATGTGAGAGATATGGTCAGATAGCTGAGGTATTAATAGCAATAGGCAGTATTGGAACTCTTCTATCCTCCTCACTATGTCATTGCAGAGTGAAGTGATTTGGGAAGTCTCCATGTGCAATATGTCTGTTCCATTTACTAAGTCGGGTTTAGATGCCAGGTAATCACTCTTGTAGGGTGAGGAACCACCACATGCTCCTGCCTCATAAAGCAGATAGTTCTTTCTCAGTGGCACTGAATATCAAACTAAGTTTGAAAAAGATAATTTCAGCAATTCAAAAATTTCTTCCATTTAATTTTGTATCCTTTTGCTCTGTTGTTGTTCTATACTTGTTGACCTGCTTTTTCACCTAGTGAGAAGACCAGAACAGTAATTCATGAACAAAAGTCTCTTGCAAATATATTTTGAAATCTTGCCTAAGAAATCATCCAAAATGGAAAGCAAGTCGTGCTAACTCCTCTATCAACAACAGTTGCTAGAACATTCAAAGTTTCTTAAGCAGGGAGGACTGTGTTCAGTCAGCATCTGTTAATAAGATCCTTTTGTAGATTTAGGAGCTATTACACTTGTCCAGAAGATGAGGGCAGATAATTATTGTTTGATGACCCCTTTACAAATTGATTCTGAAAAAAAAAAAAAAAATTCTCTCGTATTCCTCTATTTACTGTGCTTCTTAGAGAACATTTTCTCCCTAAGAAACAGTGGCCACTTTCAACAAAATGTCATGCTATTTTTTGCTGCACTTTATGTAATACTTGATCTCAAATTGCAGTCTCAAGAGGAGTTTTCTTTACTAGATAGACAGCATATATTAGACGAATTTGACTTTAACATATGTTAGTCTTGTGCAAACATTCAGTTCAAATCTTATTGGATGTTTGTCTAATTCTTCATACATTATTCTAAAAAAAATGTAATAAAGATAAATATGAATGCAAACAAGTTTTTGTTGTTATTCTTGAAATTATTTCATAACTAATTAATCGAATAGAAAATAATATTCTAATTATGTTCTTATATTTAAAAAAATTATGTGAAGGATATTTTATTTCATATTATTTCTGTAAAATGTTTGTCTTTATAAAGCTGTCATTTTCAGTGATTGAGTGAACAACTGGGATCGCTTCCCAAATGAAAAGGATTTAAAGATAATTTTTAAGGAGAAAAAGAGGTTGTGAACTTTTACCATAATGTATGCTGATTAAGAGTTTTTACTATAAAAGCAAATAGGGGCCTAATATAGAGTTTTGAAAGACAAACATAAATATTTTTTTACTTCTCAGAATTGTTTCTCTCCCAGCATATATTTTAGCATGTAGAATTATGCAAGCAAACAAGATAAAGACAGTTTAAAAGACAGCCTTAGGAAAGGGCATATGCTCAGTTACATCACCCTGGGAGGGCTGAAGAATGAGAAACATTAGTTATATGTGCATATTTATTTAGTTTCTGTTATAACAGTGTACATGTATTAAAATTTGTATCTCAAGGCTGAAGAGGGTGAAATCTCACTTCAGTATTGACCTCATAGAAAATAACCCTTTTTAATGTTGGGAGGTATCAATGGCACATAGGAAGACCAAACACTACAAGGAAATATCACAGCATTCAATTGTCCTTTCCTAACTGAAAAGGATAGTAAGGAAGCAATATGTGGATGTTACTGACCATTGTACAGAAAAGAAAGAAAGCAGTGAAAAATATGGAAAGAACTCATATTCATGGCCAAGATACAGGAAAGTATCAATAACATTTTACAAAATATTGGTAAAGTCTTTGCAGAATACTGTGTAGAGTTTCTGGAAAACCATGCTCAAGAAAAATTCTAATCAAGCAAATGTGAAGTCAGTCTTCTAAGATTATGAGAAAACATATTTTAATTCATTAAAATAAATATAATAAAAACTTATGACTCAGTACATTTTGCAAAATAAAAAATTGAAATTAATGTGGTTTATTATCTTTCAAATATATGTAGAGAAACAAGCAAAGTAAACAAACATTTAAATTGAAGGACTAACGTTGGGACAGGAAAAATATTCATAAAAATTTGGTAGAATTATTTGGCTGAAATTAAGACCAAATTTCTGCTATTAGATGAGTGAAATCTTCTAACACAAGTTTGCTAAACATAGCAAACCATGAGATCTCTTCTTTTATTCTCCATAGGTTTTCAACTCACTTTTGTTTTTTTCTTGCTTTCTTTTTTTCCCCCTCTGGTTCTTTCCAAATATAAAAAATAATTAAGGGTTTGGGGGATTATGACAAAATGTTTTTGATAACAAACGTGAAACTTGATTATTGCAATTTTAAAAACAGATGGAAAACATCTAAATACACCCAGGAGGCTAGAAATCCTGAAAAAGCAAACCCACAAATATCTCAATAATACAGAATTCCAAGTAGTATTTTAAGAGTTTCTTTGCAGTATGCTCATTATGCATGTGATAAAAAAATAACGAAGGTCCAAAATTTATTTCTCTTTATCAATGTCCTTATTAACTTTTTAATTTTATTTATCTTTTTATAGGCTGCAACACTTTTGAACATACTTTGCACAATGGTTCACGTGTATCTAGATCAAAAAAACACTTTCTGGAATAAGCTGTGATTTTAATTTACGTTAGTGTATTGGGGTGCTGTGCCAAGGTTCTGTTGCAGTAGGGGACTACTGGGGTGGCTTCTGTGGGCAGCTGCCAGAAGTTTCCCCCAGGTCTGGCAGAGCCAGTGCCAGATGGCTCCAAGATGGGCCCATGCTGGTCAAGGCTGAGCCCATCAGTGATGGGAGTAACCCTTCTGTAACATTTTTTTATTTGATTTATTTGATTTGAGAAAGAAAAATGTTATTATGCAGACAGCTCTTCCAGAAGTGACTAGATGTCACAAAGTTGTTTCTGCAGCAGCTGCAGTATAATGCAGTATTAAAGGCATTTCCCTGAACGTGGACTTTGATTGTCCAGTAACAGATATCTGCAGTTTCCAACATGCGATATATGGAATGTTGTTGGCTTTATATACAGAGCTCCAAGATGCAGGCACTGATATTTAACAAAGAAAAATATTGCACATATCATAGCATACATTTTGATCTCTTACATACAATGATTTCAGGCAGCACTAGTTGACATCATTAAACTCCATTCATGTACTTGTCATTGTAGTTTCCATAGAAACTGGTATTGCAAAAGAAAATGGAGAAATGGGATTGAGAAACATGGAAAAATAGAATTAGAAAAAATGTAATTAAAATGAGCAAGTTGCAGTTTACCAACATTAGACCCTCAACACAGTGAGCAATCTGTGTGTAGAAATCCTGTCAAAATTAATGGCAGATGTGACAGACACCGCTGCATCAAAGGCTTTGTTGCAAGCTATATTAGATTATTTACGGTGTGCTAGTGAATTCAAATGTTGTTTTAGTACAGTGTCATAACAGAGGATTTTGTTTGTTTTCCTTGGGAAGGAAGGAGAGAGATTATATCCTGGGGAACAGAAAATATCTTTGAGTGTTCTACAGTCAGCACCACTCAAGTTTCTACTCTGTCTCTGAATGAATCGATTTTACATGGAAAATATCATACTGATTTTTCTTCTTAGTTAATCTTCTGTATTTTTATCCACACAATACACTTAATTTAAAACATTTTCCTATTGTTTCACTTCATTTATTTGGCATAATAGAAATAAAACTTCCATTTAGTATATGTTACAATGAAGAAATAGCTCCAGCTCTACAATAAAACCAGAGGTGTTTATTATGTAATGGTAGCTCTTTGTATCACTAGAACTTACACTCAAAATATCAATGGTTTATTTATTAGAATCTGATATTATGAGCCCTATATTACTTGCAATCTGAAAATACTTCCAGAGGCTCAACCAGTTATGACCTGAAGCATATATTAGAATAATAGAGTTATTGCAAGGGAAGGTTCTATTTTCTGATGGGTTTGCTGCACGTATTTTAATTCTGTACATTTTACATCCGCAGTACACTAAAGATTTTCATTTGTTTTTAATCTGCAAAAATAATAATAATAAAAAAGCATTGATTTTTAAATTGTGAAGAGAAACACAAAACACTTTAAAAAAATCAAATGTATGGTTGCCATTTCTTACCAAAACGAGATCGTATGTGTAAGAATCTCTCTGCAAATATTAATTCTTATGTCTTCCTCGGGAATGGAACACAGGTTTTGATTTGCAAATGGAATAATAAACCCCTGTATTTAAGTCCCAGGTGATTTATTGAAAGATGTGTCTTAACTACAAAAACCCTGGAACACAAATCATAGTCATTAGATGATAATGTTGCTCATCTTACCCATAAGTTAAAATTTTGACCAAGTAATATGGACTATACTCAGCATTGCTATATTCGATGGAATTACCTTGTGAGAAATAATCTGAGGCTTTTTTTTTCTCCCAGACCTTTTAGAAGAAGGCAGGTGCTGATTTACATTGTAATAAGGATATGGTATGATAAGTAATAGGAAAGGAACAAAGCAAATACATAAGACAACACATGTAGAGTAACACTACAAATATGATGGTCAGGCAGATGTTATAACTGAGAATCTCTTGAGTGTAACACTATTTTCAACGAGGTCTATATTGCACAGTCTGCATGTAAACAACTTACAATTTGTTCTTGAAGCTATAGAAAGCATATTTAGGAGCTGCTTAGCCTTTGTCTTTTTATTTTCTTTTCAGTACTACAATGCATGAAAATTGTCATCTTGATTGATCATAAATTGACATTGATTGATCATCAAATGGCAATCTTTATTTTCCTATTGATTAACAGAGTTAAGAGATGGTTTATTTCCTGCCACTTTTTTACTAGTGTCTAAAGTCTTTCACTGGAACTTTCTTTACCAGTGACATGCTATTATGAATCCTATAAACTGGCCACTTTGGTTTTTTATTTGATTTTACAGTAGTAGCTTATAAATTTAGTATGTGATTTCTCAGTTTACCGAAGTTGATGAAATATAGACAAGTGGAAAGAGAGTAAATATTTAACAGGAAAATCTCATCTAGATATGTATTCTATATGTGTATATTTTTATTATCTTGTAAACTTTTAAAATTTTATAACTGTGGTCTGGATAATTAAGTTCTGGTCCTGGTTAATATGTTCAATATACATATTGAAAAGATTCTTGTTATTAAAAGATCTCCTTTTAGGTAGGAAAGAACTGTACTGTCAATACAGTAGTATTTAGTGTAGAATCATCATACAATGATCTAAAAATCCAAAATATGTGTCCAAGGAATAATGAGTAATGCTTTATGCAATAATTTCAGGTCAACTTGATTGAAAAAAACCCACTATGGAAATTGTATGTTAAATTATTTTTTTAATCTATGCCCCTTTAATTATGGTTGCAATCAATAATGTTAAAAATGCAACCAAAATTATTGTATTTTACCTTTTTTGATTGCATGATTCAGTTAATTCAAAAGCTTCTTTTAAAAGTTCCACCATTTGCACATGTTAGGTGAAAGCTTTTTATTCTGTGAAGGTATTATCATTTTAATCTCTTCACCAAAGTTCACATTCAAAAGAAAGATTAATCAAGTGACACTAGAAAATGAGCCACCACTTCTTTTCTTTCCTGAGTGTAGTACTTTATACATGATTCCAAGATGAGATCCAATGAAGGAGCTTCTAAAATTGTAAGGAATCTTCACACAGGTTAATAAATTCATGCATACTCAGTCTTTCTGTCCCATGAAGTAATTAACATAGGAGCCACTGATCTTTAATGAGTTATTTTGTAAGCTTCCAAAATGTATTATATTAGTGTAAGGTCTGAACCTCAAACCTGGAGACACATGTATTATAGATTCAATTTTTTCCTTTTTTAACATCAAGGAATGTTGTAATCATACTTTTTTTTTTCTCCTAATTAAATAATGCATGTGAGAAAATGAATTTCTATGTTTCATGTGTGAGAAGAAAGTTCCAGTGAAGAGAAAAAGACTAGATGTCCTGTAGAAACCTGAGAGCTAATTATTTAAATATTATCTGTCATAAGTAATTGATATAACAAGCTAATACATACATATATTTCAGGTAAGATAGTGAGAATATTGGTTCCGATTTCACATGGAAAAAATACCTTAGTTGTAGTCCAATCTATTAATAAATGTGAATTGTTAGCAAATTAGTGGCCACTTGCTTTCAGAATGAACCTTTTAAAAATAACATTAATTTTGATGGTGTTTTAGGATGGATTTTCTTATCAGTGATTGCAATGATATTTTTATTTTAATACTATTAATAGAATTTATACGGGCAACTGTAGCACTGCTTCGGAAAGGGACACTGAGTTATCTTAATATATACATATGCAGTAAAAACCTGTGAGTTACAGAAAAAAATCAGTTGTCCTCTATCATGCTTATACTCATTTTTAACTCTTGTCCTGCATAGTGTGCTCAAGCAGGATGAATTTATACTAAAAATTATAAAATTGAAAAGGACACAAGTCAAAGTGACAGCAGCTACTAAGAGGCATATGCATGCATTTCAAATGGCCAGTATAGTTCTAGGTATTTCAATAATTTACAAAAAAAAAGTAATTTCACTACTAAATTGACCTGCGTAAAGATGCAGCAAAATAACTCTGCCTGCCCAGTCTTTGTGCAGGAAAGAATAATATGAAGGATAAAGCCTTTATTATTATTTATGCCAAGCCAGAGTTCTGCCTGTGCAGAATATTTCATCTCTTGGTGCCAGTTTCGTTTGCCCTGTAAATACTAGAATACTTACTAGAAAAATGAGACATTATTAGAACTAAAAGAATGTTGTTTTGTTTTTTTTTTTAAGAAATAAAATTATACGCTAAATATATATAGTCAGAGAGTAAGTTCATCAGAAAATTTGTGAAAGGTTACCAATTTTTCAGGAAGAACATATCACAGAGGTTTTTTTCAGAAAATAATCAACATTATTTAAATAGAAACTGCATTAAATAACTGAATTCAGTAAGAGTCACTTGCAGACCGTACTGATGTTTGTGATGATCAATATGTTAAATATTAATCAAGATGTTGTGCAAGAACCCAAACAAAGACCAAAACAACAGATTGATAGCACTGGGTATGTTAAGTGAATGTGCTATACCAAGGAAACAACAAAAATGTTTTTCATTTTGCATGTCTTATTTGGTGGTTTTACACTTATAAACACACACACACCTCCCCCAACACCGACACACCCACACACATATAAATAAGTTGAAATTTACATATGGAAAAATGGATATGTTGTTCACAATCACATCCAAGTAAAGCTGTTTAGGAACCTAAAGGCTATGAAGGAGCAAAAGTACCATAATATTTATCAATACATAAATAAGCAAATTCAACATGCACATTCACCCACATCCTCATGCTTGTATGTCTACACATAAATCTCATTAGGAATTGTATAAGCACACAGTCCCGTGATCCTCTGTTACTGCAAAGTTTAAACATAAGTGTTGTTGTCAAACCATTGAATCTTGCTGAACCTTTGTTTTTCTCACTAAAGCATCTGAAATTTGTTTTTCCATATTCTTAAAGAAAAAAAAATATTTGTAAAGGAACATAGAGGAAAAAAAAATGGTTCCCAGTACTCAGATGTAGATGGAATCAGTTTTTAGACAACAGCTTGAAAAACAGCTTTTCCAAAACACAACTTTATGGATTTTTGAACGTTTGGATTCCAACACTGAAATGGTAGGGGAAAACCATAGATTCATGTGCAAATGCTCCTAGGGAGATCATCAAATTTCAAGGAGAAAAGGTTTAGGTACTTGATCATTTATTTAGTCAGCTTAGTGGAAAATAAAAATTTAAAAAAAAACTCCAAGCAAGCAAAAAATGCTAAAATCTCTTCTAGAAACAGAATAGCAGTTAAGAGGAATTTAAGAGCAACATAGAACCTCAACTCTTACCTTGTATATCTAAAAAGTAAAGCTGAATAAATTAATAAAACTAAATGTTTCTGAGACTTTTTCAGTTTATCCAATATTTCTCAATTTCCCCTATCACAAGTACTTGTGAGAGGACTTCTTGAACAACTGGCTTTTCCTCTGCGGTATATGTGGATAAGGTGTAAGTAATTCAGAATCTCAAGGGTACAAAAATTTTTCCTGCTCATAATACTTGCCTCTGTTGTTTCAAAATGTGCATGGGAATCTGCCCGGATCTGACACAATGTGCTATCAAGTCTTGAAGAATCAGGATTTGCTGTTTTCTTGAGTATAATGGAAATATTTAAAGGTTATAGATGCTCTTATAAATGCCTGTGGGATTTTGTCTACTTCTTTCCATCTACCTGACTCCAGTTTCTAAATCCATTCTTTTTTCCGTTGCTTAACCATTTAAGAAAATGTATAAACATTTCCTACCATTACATTCTGAGCTTTTAATACCTATATGTTTTTTTTAATTCTGCTCTCTGGTCTCTCTTTTCTGAAAGATTTTCAGACTTTCCTGGAATTATATCTTCATGGTTTTTCAGTCATATCTGAGGGAAATTGAGATCTCCTTTGATGTTATATTAACTCTAAGGCTAAATGTTTTATCCTTGAATTTGCCTCCTTTTGCTTGCTCATCATTTCAGGTTCTTGCTTTTTGAATTTTGGCAGTCTTCAAATCCAAAGTCACCTCTAATAAGAAATCTCAAAGAAAACTAGTTATGTGTTCAACAAAGCATATAGTATTTTAGAATTCACAGCTTTCTCACTAGAATAGTGAAGTCAAACCCTAAAATGATAGAATTTAAAAAATATACTCATTCCTGGAGTGGGAGGAGGAGGAAAAAAAACAAATACAACAAAACAAATAGAACAAAGCAAAGGCAACGCTTAAGAACTATGTGTCTTT
>WAAE01024011.1:0-24358 GCA_013400495.1 Nicator chloris
TATATATATATATTTATAAAAATAAACAAACATTCAGCTACTTGCAAATAACCTGAGGGAGTTTTGTTTCAATAGAAGTGAGCGAAAAGCCTGATTTTGCTAAACGTCAAGTCCTGTAGTATGGGATGTAGGGACATGAATCTGGAAAGACTTTCTCCATGTTACTGGTGAAAATACACATTTGCTGCCATGAATAAGAATAGGCTCTGCTGTTTTTCAGACAGACTTCCTGGCAGTGGAGATGCGACGTGGCAAGGTAGCTCTTCTTTGGGATCTGGGCTCTGGATCAACAAGAGTGGAATATCCTGATTTTCAAATTGACAACAACAAATGGCACAGAATACATGCCACCAGGTAATTAAAATGAGACTGTCATAAGTGTTGTATACAAAGCATCCACTGAGTTTTTCAGTGATGAGATTTTTCTTGTCCTCAGAAAGAGAAGCTAAGAGAAGCATGTATGTGTTGAATAGGCCTGGTGATTTCTAAGACCATTTATTAGTATTTGTATTTGGCAGGTTTGGAAAAACAGGTACACTCAGCATAGAGGAAATGAACTCCAATCAGAAGCCTTCACCTAAATCTGGAACCTCTCTGGGGACAGCCAGCATATTGGATGTGAACAAGTCAACCCTAATGTTTATTGGAGGACTTGGAGGGCAAATCAAGGTTCAATTCTGAGATCAGCCTTCTGTTAACTGTTTTGAACATGTCTGAGAAATATTTTTGTGTTAGAAGTAATTGCATGATTTGGTTACTTCATTAAGAAATGCTAGGTACTCTGAGCATAAAGCAGAGATGCTGTAAGGGTGTTCTAGTATCCTGAAGTTAATTTTCCCTGGAAATTTTTGCATAAAGTTGTAACCAGGACAGTCTGTGTGTGCATTAACCATGTATAAAAAGAATTTGGGTTTTGTTTGCTTCTTTCATGGCTTCTTTTAGTTTGCAATTGTTATTCATGCCACAAGGTGTGTGAGTAGGTCAAGGACATAGTTATTTTACTTTTTTGATGTACTAATCTATTATTTTTTGAATTATAATTGTTAATAGTTATGCTAAACATGTTGCTCTCTCATTATGATTTATATCTAACAAAGTTAAAGTTCAAGGAAAACAACCAAGCAAAAATTTCGCTGCATAATTTTCAGAGTACTTAACATTAATTGTATTCATGAAGTATTTCTTGTCTTATAGAAATCACCTGCTGTAAAGGTGACCCATTTTAAAGGGTGCCTAGGAGAGGCATCCCTGAATGGCAAATCTGTTGGTCTTTGGAACTACATAGAAAGAGAGGGCAAGTGCAGTGGCTGTTTTGGAAGGTATTTCGTCTCACTCTTTTTTTTTTTTTTTTTTTTTTTTTTTTTTTTTTTTTTTTTTTTTTTTTCCTTTTTCAACAGGTTTAGAATAATTTACATTTGTAATATTATATTTTTGTGTTAGCTAAAAATATGGAGGTCAGACAAATTGCAGTGTTTCACCAATCATTAACTTAGAGTTCTGAGCACATTAATCTAAATCTGTCAGTGGTGTCAACTTTGTGTGGAATTTCAATTTTTGAATCACTTTCTCAGAGGAGTTTGATTGTTGCTCTCTATTTTGTGCATGAGAAGTAGGGACTCCCAGAACCAAACCAAAATACTAGAACCAAAATACTTTGGAATCTTTGCTTTCCAGTAGTTATCTGTAAGACAAATTTATTCCTTCCTAGGGTAAGAAACAATGTAAAGCACTCTTAGGAAAAAAATCATTAGCAAAACTGTAGCCACAGAGCTTGGTACCTTTTGCAGACTGCACTGTTTTTATGTTTAAGGAATAGAAAAGAAATACGTTTGTCCATATTCCCTTTGCAGAATATTTCATGCAGAAACAGCAGAGGGTGCTGCTTGATTGTAGGAGATATTTTTTACAAGTCTTGTACTGCAGGGAAAGGGGCTAATAGATCATGTATTGTAAGTGCAATTATGCAAAGCATTTTGATAAATGGATGACATTTTTTTATTTGGAGGGTGTATGCTGTAACAATTATTTTTTTCCCCTGGGTTTGGCTTTTATTTTCATACATAAGGGAAGAACACTTATCTTGTGTGCATCTTTCCCTGTGGCTAAATCGTGTTGTGAGGTTTTATAATGAAAGTGGCCGTTGGCTGGAATCCTCCAGTTATTCATTACATCAAGATTCAAGTGTTTTCCCATACTTTATAAATGACTGCCTGGAAGCTGCACTGACCGAGCAGTACCTGAAGGGAGCCAACCAGAAAGATGGAGAGGGATTATTTACAGGGGCATAGAGTGACAGGACAAGGGGGAATGGATTCCAACTGCAAGAGAGTAGGTTTAGATTAGATGTTATGAGGAAACTCGTAACTGTGAGGGTGGTGAGATGGTGGAAGAGGTTGCCTGGAGAAGTTGTGGGTGCCCCATTCCTGGAAGTGTGCAAGGCCAGGTTGAAGGGGGCTCTGAGCAACATGGTCTCGTGGAAGGTGTCGCTGCACATGGCAGGGGGTGGAATGGGATGGGCTTTAAGGTTGCTCCCAACCCGAACTATTCTATGATCTAACTTCTCTTACACTTTATAAAAAAATTACTGGGAAAACACAAATGTTCAGTTAACATTTTTATACTGCTTCTCTACTTCTGTAGCCCACAGGATGAGGACACTTCGTTCCATTTTGATGGCAGTGGATACTCAGTTGTGGAGAAGGCACTCCGCTCAACAGTGACTCAGATAATAATATTTTTCAGTACCTTTTCACCGAATGGGCTTCTTCTGTATCTTGCTTCAAATGGCACTGTAAGAAAATGCATCAGATTCCTAAACTGTCATACACAGTGTTTGATCATTTGGTGGTTTCTTGGTTTCTTTATTATTCAGCTCACATATATTAGAGCATGTTACTGCTTTTGTGTGGTTTATCACCTGTGATTGGCATCATAAGCCAAAGGAATAAAGACTTCAACCCTAGAGGACAACTCATTGGAGCAAATATTCACCTAAACTAAGGGCAAAATTAAACAATGAAAATAAATACTCACAATTAATTTAAATTTTAGAATAAAAATAAATTGTTTAAGACTAAAAATAATGATTATTTAACTAAAGGATAGAAAAGGAAACAGTAAGGATAACAAGCTAGGTTTTTCAGATGGAGGAAGCTTTTCAGAATGTAAAAATGTTTTGGAATTGAGCTTGCAGAAGGACAATATTATAATGAAAAACCATATTGAATTAAATCCATAAGATAGGAATTCAGTAAACTGAAACAAATTAAATAAAACTCCTGCAAAAGCAATATAACGCAGACCTTCATTGTCATGTCATGCAGTTTACTGCATACTTAGATGGTGGTTTTCTGTTCCTGAAGGAAGGAAAGGGATACAGATTCTTTCAGAGTCACTGCATTATTCATTTGCTTTATGTACTCACTGCCTGAATACATTGTAAAATAATATCTGATTTAAGCTTTACAGTTCAGAGGGGGCACCTTCAATGCAATTCAGAAAGTCTTTTTTACTGTGTGAGGAAGGTCTTTGCTTCTTGCAGAAAGAACATCATAGCGTTTGATCATGATGCTGTCAAATCTAATTACTTTCAACTTCATCCAAAAACAGGAAAATGTGACTTTGTTATTTAACCCTTCTTCTGCTGAGTAATCAAACCTCACAATGCATTTAAGTAAGGGTAGTAACAAAACAAAAATACATCCTTGTGAGGTACTTGTAACTTAATTTTCCTAAATAAAGTGAAGATGAGCATCTTGGGCCTAACAAATAGTCCAGGTACAAGAATTACTAAATCTTTTCCACACAGTAGGCCAAACTTTCCAGGCATGCACTCTTTAGGAAGATTTTATTTCCAGGAATGTAATCTGTTTGTTTGTCATCTGTTTTTGTTTTGGGGTTTTTTTCCTTCCTCTCAGAGAGACTTCTTGTCCCTTGAGCTTGTTGATGGCAAAGTGAGGGTGACGGTTGATCTTGGTTCAGGACCTCTCGCTCTTACAACAGAAAATCGCTACAACAATGGAACGTGGTATAAAATCTCATTCAATCGGAATAAGAAGCAAGGTAGGCTACAGACTGAAAAATCCAGGTGTCTGCACATCTACAAATACAAGTATCTGAGATAGCTGCAGGTCACTGCAGCCAAATTTGATCACTTCCAATGCAGTGTCTTTAGCACCCACACCTATGGTACTTCGCTTTCAGAGGGTCTACAGTGTAAATCTTGTGCTTGGTTTAGCACATCTCACAGAGAGCAGGTAGTGTAGAAACTGCTGGACAAAAATGTTGTACCAACAGTCTTCATTAAAGACTGAAAGATTTTTGTCCAAGTCTTTAGATGAGGGATCACATTTTCTCTTCTGCATTTTAATATTGCTTAGTACAACTGTTTAGTGGGGGCGTGTGTTTCGGCAAGAACACATGTGTGCGAATAGCTGTAACATATTCTCATATGCATCTATTTTCCTGTACACTTCTCCAGATTTGGTCTTGGCAGAGAGGAATGAATGAGGTTAACAGGATAGCTGGAAGTATAATAAATTGCTCATTCTAAAAATAAGAAGATTGTCCATACATGTCCGAGTCAATGAATCTGTTTTCCTTTATTACGGACAAGATTACCAGAAGGCAAAAATGGGTATTCATGTCCTTCTCCAGATCTTTACTCCTTTTTCTTTGCAGGAGTTTTGGCAGTCATGGATGCATATAACCTTAATTATAAAGAAACCAAGCAAGGAGAATCTCCTGGGGTTGCCTCAGACCTGAACCGCTCTGATAAGGACCCAGTCTTCATTGGTGGGCTGCCAAGATCGAGGGCTCTGAGGTAAAGTGTCTCACTTCTGCACCTTTGCTAAGACTCCTGTAAGGTGAGGGAAAAACTTTCACACACTCTTATCTTCACTGAAACTAGAGGAAAACAGTGAATTCTGAAGTTTAGTTTATGGCCATGTACACCACATCTGTCCTTTGACTTCAAACTCTGATATGGTGCTTTCCACTGCTAGGTCTGATGCTGCAGTTCAGAAATAATTTTTTCTTCCTCCAAGGGTGATTTCCACCCCAGCAACTGCTACAGCAGCCTCTCCTGCTCTTTGGGGCAAGCATTCAGCACTACTGTCTGCAGTGATGCTCCTTTGATCTCGACCTGTGCAAGCCCTGCATTTTCCAGATGGCATTTATGGGCAAAACTCTGCTTAAGGATAAAAGTTGTACTTCAGAATTCCTGTAATTCAGTAACTTGGAACAGAGGAAAAATAACTGTGAACAGATCAACAGAAAACATTGCAAATATATATTTTGTAGCATGTCTCTAGTTTATGAGGTTTTTTTTTTTATTGCACGTCTACTGAACTTGCAAAGTCACATTTCTTCCACCGGCTTCACTGTGAAAGGATAAATATGGCAAGAAAAAATCTAATTAAACTTTCTTCGTGGTCTTGACAATAAGGTAAATTCTAGTACGTTATTGGTCTCTGCACAGTTATTACAGAGTGCAGACTTGTTAATCTTAGCTGGCATACCAGCCTGTAAGGGATTATGTCTTAGGATAGCCTTAGATTTCTCAGCCTTAAACCGGGAATCAAATTAGGCATCCTCCAGACCTGAAAACTGAAAAATAAATACTGCATGGTAAACAGCTACAGTTACCCTTTTACACAATCCATTTTCTTCCAGCTGAAGATTCACCTTAAAGTTTTGGGAAATGACCTGACCTGACAACACAGCATGTTTGTATGTTAAAACACTTGTATGTTTTAATTTGAGCACAACATTATCTTTACTCTTTTTAAGACCAGATCTCATATCTGAGAGTAAAACTTAAACTATGTCTCTTTTCAGTTACACCAGACCCGACTGCATTCTTTAAAACAGAGCTCTATTTCTTTTCTTATTGAAGAGAAATTAATCTTTTCTCCCAGGAGATTCCAAGTACTACTCCTTGGAAAGAAAGCCTTGTTTTGTGTTTCAGGAAAGGTCTTAACAGTAGAATGTATGTGGGATGCATCAAGAATCTGGAAATATCTCGTTCCACCTTTGACTTGCTTAGAAATTCATATGGAGTAAGAAAAGGCTGTGTATTGGAGGTAGGAGACTTTAAAGTTTTGTGATCTGATCTTTATTTTAATGGAGTAGTGAATAGTGGTGTTTACAGTGAGTTGAAACAGATTTATCTTTAAAAATTCAAAGATAATCTAATCTATATTTGATTTTTTTCTTACCTGACAACTATGTAGGGATAAATTCAGTAATTATTTTTGTTTTTCATAAAATAGCCTATTCACAGTGTGAGCATCATGAACAATGGATATATTGAGTTGGTACCCAAGTCCTTAAGCCCAGAGTCAGAATTGATGGCAACTTTTGCAACAAAGAACAGCAGTGGCATCATCCTTGCTGGACTCAGCAGGGGACTGGAAAAGCGACAACGAAGACAAGCACACTTGGCAAGTACTGAAAACAAAGAAGTTTTGGGGATTATTTTTGCCATTCTTATTTTGTGACATCAAATCAGGTGGCTATATACATTGTTTATCTGATGGACAGTTGGAGCTTCTAGAATCCAAAGAGAAAATCTTACTGTTTCATGCTCTAAGAAAAGGAGTATGTGTGTGTGGGTGTATAAAAAAACCTCCTGCACTTTACCTAGAGTTATTTTGACCAGAGAAATGTCCAGCTTTTGTGCTTGCTGTTGGAAGGCTTTG
The DNA here is from genome assembly GCA_013400495.1 of Nicator chloris. NCBI lineage: Eukaryota > Metazoa > Chordata > Aves > Passeriformes > Pycnonotidae > Nicator > Nicator chloris. The sequence continues at coordinate 6,702 of WAAE01024011.1, forward strand.
CACTCTGAGAGGTACCAGTACAATTCCAGCTAGTCTTGGAGTTTCATTAAAAAGTTTGCAACAAGGTTGGAGGTAAATTTTTCCCATGTATGTTCTATTTAAACACTGAGTGTCTGAAAATTGAGCTAGAGCTAAAAATTAATCCTCTGATTAAATCTACAGCCCTTCTTTTGCATCATGCTGATTGATGGTCATCTTGCAGTGCATGTTAATGCTGGAGATAGAGCAAGTACTAGGAAAGTAGTTCTTCAGTCTGCTAATGGAACATACAGTGATGGACAAGAACACTCTGTCATCCTAATTCGGAATAAGAGGTACATGTGACTGCAAAGAGTACTACCTGCTTAATTACTGTGTGTTGTCAGTTCACTGCACTCTCTGAGGAATTGCCTTTGCTAGCTTATTAGGTGGGATAATCAGGGCTGTGTTTTTCTGCTGTCAATGCAGATGTTCTGATTTACATGGTAATTGTATACAGCATACAGCCACTGATAGAGGTGTAGCTAAAAGCACTCAAAATCTCTAGAACAGCTTGGGGCACTTGAGTACAAGCATACTAAATGGTGTTAGAAAAAAGATACACAGCTATCAAAATTCAGAAAGATATTTGACAAAGCTTTACATTTTAAAAACCATCAAAAGAAGGGCTTCCCGTTTTAAGATGCTGAAAGGATTATTAAAATGATGGAATCTTTATTTATTAGAAGAGGACATTTTTGAGTCTGATAGGAATGCTTTTCATCTGAAAATGACTCTTTAAGACCTTGTCGCATGTTTTCCCTACTTTATCTTTTTCAGGATCATAACGGTACAGGTGGATGAAAGTAAACCTGCAGAACTGAGGCTTGGTTCAGCAGCAGAAAATAGCCCCATTAATATTTCCAACTTCTACGCTGGTGGCATTCCAGCAGGAGAGGGCATCTTAGGGCTAAAATTGGCTGGCTCCTTTCATGGCTGTATCAGCAACCTTATTTTTAACAAGGAGTAAGTCAGAAGGGTAACTGCCTTGTTTTGGAAAATGGTGTGTAGTAATTGTTAAATGTAGTTTGTGATCTCTTCCATGACACTTCGGTTTGCCTGGTTTTTAACATAAGGTATGCATGATACTCATGATCTGGGTATTATAAGAGACAGAAAATGGATATTACCAGCTATATTTCTAAATAGTGTTAAAAATGTCTTCAATGTTTATGGAGATGCTGCAGAAAGCACAGCTTTCTCTACTACAACTTCATCTGCAGTAACAGACAGAATGGTTTTCCAAAAATATTGTAGATTCGTATTGTTCTGTGGACAGATGATTTGCCACTTCTCAATCTGTTTGTCACAGATGCCACTTCTTTCCTTTTCTCCTGATACTACTGAAAGGCCTTGTAAAATATTCTCCTGCTTCGGAAATAAGCAGAAATGCACCTCTTAAAATGTTGTTTGTTTTTTTTTTAAATATAGGCTTCTGTATTTCACCACTTCCATGAAGTATGAGCATGTGGATATGGACAGCTGCTTTCTGTCAGAGAAGCCTAAAACAGCTGTACAGCCATCAGACATTGTGATTCAACCTGAACTTCAGGCTTTACCAGTTCCCCTGAGACCTCTCACAGATACAAAAAAAGTATGTATTGCAGCAAAGCTCTGTTGCCACTTCTTTTGTCCTTTCTTTGTAGAGAATTATCAAGCTGCAGACTTTATATGTGTATATTTGCAAATATGTGCAAATATACACATATAAAGTCTACAAATATTTACAAATATTTGTATATTTGCTTCCTCTAAAGTATGGAATGGTTCAGTGGATGATGATTTGAAATTATTGTTTGCTATAGAAAAACTGATACTAACCTTTGTAGCAGCCTGTTGGCCATTTGGAATGTAAATGTAGTTAGGTTTATCACTCTTCAGGCAGCAACAACAACAAGAGAAGAAAAAAGAAAAAGTGGAATGATAATCTCTCAACAGAAGGATTTGACAATAACTATTATCTTTAGTGTATTCCTGCCAAAGGGACTCTGTGCTCAGATTTGCATTAGCTGTGCAGTTCTGCATTCACATTTTCTGGATCACACACGTGCAGTCTCTGTGTCAGAGAGGAGGCACAAACCACTTGAGAGACACACAGTGTCTGAATGCAGCTTGCATGGCACCTGTTTCCTCTCACACAGTCCCTGTTCCCAAGAGAGAAGGCAGCATTACTTCTCTCCTCCTGCAGCTGCCTGCACATCTTTATAATGAAGGGTTTCCAAAGCATCCTGAAACCATTTTCCTGTGGCAACAGAAAGCAAGATTTTATACATTTGATTTTATAAAAGAGATTTGCTTTTTATACATTTTTAATGTATTTTCCATACATACAACTGGAACTATAAAAAGAAATAAGTTGTCCTTTTTAGAGCTAAAGTATACTTTGGCTATTTGGTTCATACTCTTGTTCCTCAGCTCTCCATACCCCAAATCATAACAAAAATGTGTGTCCTCATAAAATGGGAAAATATCTCCACTAAAACTCTTTAAGATTTTCACACTGAAATTGTACTTCCAGCATGATTTATCAAAAGAGCTATCATGAATACAAAAAAAAGTGAATTGAATGTGTCTCAAACTACAAACATTTCTCAGTAGAAAAGGCCAGTGCTGTCTATGAGACATAGCTTAATCATTAGAACTAGTTCTTTTTGAGCCTGAAGATAGGTTGGAATGATTGTGAGTCGAGTTCATTGATGTTTTGCTGTATACTTTGTGGTTATCTTGTGGCTCAGTTTTGCTTCCTACAAAGCTCTATGTAGGCACATTGTCATTCAACAGTTGCTGGGCAGCACCTGACACTGTCCCACTTAATAAGTCCTTTCATTAACAGGTAGTTTGTGCAAAAGATGAGCTGCCTGATCGTGTTCAAGGTGCCCATCAGTTTGGACTTGCCAAAGGCAGCCACTTGACCCTGCTCTTCAATCAGTCTGCTGTCAGGAAGAAGTGAGTATATCCTGAATTACACATGCACACAGTGTTGTTTGGTATTGAGCTGCAGGAAATGCCGTGGTGGTTTTAACAATTGATGACTGCATTGCCAGCTTTGAACATCTCCCTCACTTCAGGTTTCTGTGGGCTCCTCATGGAAGAAAGTATCATATCCCAGGTTAATCATGAGTTTAGTAACTCATGGTCAGAGTTCTGCATTTTTTTCTCTCTCAGACTTGAGTCTCACTGTACCTTTAAGTACTTTGAATTCTTTTTTCCACATGCAAAGGTCACATCTGGTCCCTATTCCTTTGTCTGATGCAGATGACATCTCATCCTCTCCTCTCTGTTTTATGCAAGTGCACCTTCCATGTTTGAAGGTGCACTTGGAGGGGAGACAAGATTACTGAGAAGAATAATTTCGTTGAGACCTAATGTGTGATAGCCTCTCTGCCTCTTTTACTTGTTTGAGGGGCTCCCAACAAGGTCCCCATCACACAGCCTGCAAGTTACTTTGCATTTCCTTCTTTCAACTCAGGAAGTCTCTGCAGGCATTGAGAAAAGAGTGGGTTTTCCTTCTGGCCCTTCTGTTACAGCTACTGAGCAGAGGACATTGCAGAGGATTGATGCCATGTAGTCTGGACCTGGTGTCTCCATAATAAATGGCTCATTCATCTCCTCTACTTTTTAAGCCTCCCTCTGTTCTCAGTCTGCCCATAATATCCCAGCAAGCCTGGCTAATAGTAATGGATGCCACAAAGTTATCCTGGATTGGGTTCATTTCTTGGGGCAATAAGCAAGCCTGCAGTCACAAACAGCTGAGCCTGTCCCTCTTAAAGTTCATCTCACTCTTTGACAATCACTTTTTCTACTTCTGACAGGTACAGCATTGATTTCCATTATGAAATCCATTATAAGTCATGCTTTCTTAGAATCAATGCAAATTCTACTTTTCTGGCCTTTGTAATAAAAAATCTCCTTTCATAACAATAAATTGGTTCAGGCTGTTCTCTGTGTCCAGAAAACTTCTCATCACTGCAGAAGAAATACCTTTCAGTAACACTGAATTTTTATTGTCTAGGCTTTCCATCCAGCTGAATCTCAGAACCTTTGCCTCCAGTGGCCTGATTTACTACATGGCTCACCAAAACCAGGTTGATTATGCAGCCCTACAGCTTTATGGGGGACAGCTCCATTTTTCATTTGATTTAGGCAAAGGAAAAGCAGTAGCTCTTCACCCTGCTGTTGTCAGTGATGGAAAATGGCATACAGTAAGTAGTTGCCAATCTTGTGCTCCATTTTCTCTTCCCTGGAGGTACTGATAGGATTTTGCTTGCCTTTTCTGTATACTTTCTGTGTTGCAAAAGCAAACTGGTTCCAACCAAATCATTAAGTCATTCAGAAAACTTTTATTTGGTAATTATTTCCTTTTAAAATTGTCATAAATTCTACATCAAATCCATCTTCTAACTACTGTCAAGTATCTCATACTATTTAGGGATTAAATGGTTAAACAACTGTGTAGTGGTGCTCATCTTCAACAGAGAAGGACCTACCAGAGAGGTGTAAAAAATGTGACCTTTTCCACAGAGAGCTTTCGGTGCATTATGTCACCAAAGAGCTGCACTTCAGTGTGTGACAGGGCGACAGAGATTTGTGGGTGCACAGTTTCTTTTCTCCCACTTACTGCTTGTTACCTGAGCATGTCACAGCAGCTAGTGACAACAGGGAAGCACTGTCTTTCCTTTCCTTGATTGAGGCAACATGAGAAAGGAGGACGTTTGAATGAATGGAGGACTTGTCTTAAGTGGAGTTGAGGAGAAATTATGTCTCCAGCTTGGAGGTGTCACGTAGCACTCAGGGCCTTCCGCACAAAGGTTGTGTCAGTCTCTCTTGGCCTGGTTCCTCTGAGCTACTGGCTCTGGCTTTCAGTGTGAGAAGTGACTGTGATGTTTGCAGGAGCTTTAGAAGTAACTCTGAGGATATCACTTTTCCTGCAGGCACGTGAGGATGACAATATTCATCCTGCTAAGCTTCCCCTCCCTTATCCATATGTGAAGCCTTCACTCTAGGAAGTGGCTTCTGTGGGACAAAGTGATTGATAACACCAAGCTGCCAGCTTTCCTAGGTGCCTTGGGAATCAGCAGAGTTCTTTTTGCTTTTCATAAACAATCAGCAAAAGAAAAAACAGCAAAAATTAACATGAAGAAAGGAAACGTGAACTTCTGTCAGAGATACCACAGTTAAGCTCTGCTGCCTGCCCTGAAAGGAAGAACTCTCCAGGACTTGCAGCTGCATGTTGAAAATTACACATACATAAAACTCTTACTGACACTATCTATATTTTAAGAGCTGAACAGATGCCATACAAGAGCTGACCTATCTTTACTACCCAGGACATAAAGCAGGAGCTTCAGCCTTCAGAGATTATGGCTGAGTCACACCACTTCCCAGCTGGGTGTGATCATTGCTGTCCCTCTGCAATAAATGCAAACTAATATGCATTGCTACTGAAAGAAGCACCACTTTTAATTCTCTGCCCTCTGCTCATACCACCCTGCTTTACCCCTTTATCCCCTTACCAGCCCAAATGCTCATGAAACTTTGTGTTGAACCTAGTCATGATTCTCAGTGGGGCTAAAAGTAAATAGAGAAGAATAAATGGCTAGCTGACTTCCCTCAGCCACATGTAAGTAATTGTTTTAGGGCAAGGCAGCCATAAGGACATGAGTGAACAAGATGGACAGAACTGGAGAGCTTTTTGGTCATAGCTAACGTAGCACTGCCTATCATAAAACGACAGCAGAGGAATGTGCACTTCAGAGAACTGAGGTGGCTCAGCTGTTGGGCAGTACAGTAATTGCAGGAGGCCAGTACAGAACGCCTTTCTCCAAGCTCAGTGACGTACCCATATCCTAAGGCAATAAACTGGTGATTTAAAGAAATAATAAAACACTGAAAACCTTAGGCAGGACAGTGTGAAATCATTTTGAGCCCTTGGGAAAGCAAGAAAGCTGTTTAACTGCTCAGTTGCATTCAGAAATGGTCTTAGCCTCAGGAAGAATTTCAAGAGGGTGCCTCAGAACAGAATGTCAAAGCAATTGAAGCACTAAACAATTGCCTTGTATATTTCTATGGCAAGTCATGACTAGGTAACAAATTTAGCTTACTCATTTATGTTCACATGCTTCCCTTTTTTCCAGGTAAAGACGGAATATGTTAAAAGAAAAGGCACAATCATTGTGGATGGACAGGAATTGGTAGCAGTCAATGCTCTGGGAGATGGTAGCACCTTGGATGTGGAAGGGAAGCTCTATGTGGGAGGACTCCCCTTAGACTACGTGCCAAAGAATCTTGGGAATGTAAGAAGGTTTGGGGTGGGGGGTGTTTCTGACATTTTGCAAGACTAGAATGAGCACAGTGCAGCAAACTCAGCTAATTCAGCATCCTGTCTCTGACAGGCTAAGAAGAAGTACTTAGGGAAAGAAGCAGCAAGGGAAGTAATGATCCTTTACCTGGTGAATCTTTCTAGCTTTCTGTGGCTTAATGACTCCAGCTACAGCTTATATCCTTGTGTGTTAGTAATAACCCTTAACAGAACTGTTTTCATTCTGTTTCTCTGTTAAAAATGGATAAAGAATGTAAATTCCTGTCTTTCACAGTATGAGGTAAAAAGATGACCTACAATCTTAGACATTTTGGTCCCTGAGTTCTATTGCATTCAAACAGAGATTAGATGCCTTAAATATCTCTGAAAGACTGGGTTTAGCTGTCTTTAGATTAAAGCATATTTTTAATATATGCTTTTAGAGGGAAGGTGTTTGTCACCTTCCTCCTTGTGCAACCCAGTTACATCAACGAGGATTCCAGTGATGGTGGTAATCTTTCTCATAGAATTGTAGAATCTCCTGATTTGGAAGGGATCCTCAAGGATAATCCAAGTCCAACTCCTGGCCCTGCAGTAGACCACCCCAAAGAGTTACACTGTGTGTGCCTGGGAGCACTGTCCAAATGCTTCTTGAGCTGTGTGCGGCTGCTGCTGTGACCACTTCCCTGGGGGGCCTGTTCCAGTGCCCAGCCACCCTCTGGAGTGATTCAGATGAATCTCTTTGATGAAGAGAACTTGCAAAATGTCCTACAAAAATTTTGATCACTCATTAATTTGCTGAAGCATGTTTGGAGTGTTTTTACTGTTGGGTGTATCCCCGCTCAAAGTCAAGCAAATACAATTCTTTCTGTATATTATAGGCAGTGTATACTCTGCTTCTAAACAATTTGATTTTGACTCTAAGAAATCATGTACCTTACATAATTATATGTAACAATAGAAATTTAATTATGTAAATATTTTAGGTTCTGCTGTGCTTTGTTCAGATAATAGTTTATCTACAATAAGATCAGGTGAGTCCCTAAGAGAGCATCGCAGCAGTTGATACTAAACATTGTGTGTTTCCCTATGCTTAGGTTACTCACAGTATTCCTGCCTGCATTGGTAGCATGACAATTAATAGCAAACAACTGGACAACGAGAGTCCTGTCTCTATCTTTGCTGTGAATAAATGCTACGAAACAGTGCAGGATGGAACTTTCTTTGATGGAAGTGGCTTTGCTGCTCTTGGTAAGTGTCATTAAATGAAAACAGTGCCTTACTGAATTAATGTTAATGAAAACATACTCCTTTTAGGTCTTACTGCAACTGTGTGTAATTAACTGACTCCTCACACAGTGAGTGCATGCCCTGCATATGGATTTCTGACTGAGTCCCTTTACTCCATACAAAAGTGGCCATTTCTTCAAAGGGCTGTCTTGCACAAATAAAAGAGCTAATGATTTTATCACTGGGAAAGAAATGGACTACATTTTTCTTTAGCTAAGAATATCCATGTTCATGATATTAAGGTCTGTAAAAGACTTGTGAAGTAACATGGAGGATTATATTTGTGCTCTTTACTCTTTCTTAAAAATGGGATAAAATGAATTAAATCTGAATTAATGAAAAAAAAACTTACTTGGGAATTTATCTTTTCCAGTAAAAAATGGGAATTACGACTTTGGAAAACTTTTTTTCCAGAGGTTCTGCAAGGTCATATTCCAGCAGCATAATTAACAGGCTTTTTAGACCTTTTAATGGTAGTCTATATATTTCACTTTGTACTCTGAGTTGCAAGTCTTCTGCTAGAAGCTTCTGACTTCTTTTCAGTCAGAGAAGGCTACAAAGTGCGGTCTGATGTGAACATCAGCCTGGAGTTCCGTACCACGGCGGCGCACGGGGTCCTCCTCGGGGTCAGCAGTGCCAAGGTCGATGCCATCGGACTGGAAATTGTCCAGGGCAAGGTAGGCTGCCCTGTGCAGGCACACGGATTTCACAAAGGCTTGTTTGAAACTGGGAGGCTAAAGCTCTTGGAGTGCATGAAATATACACGAGGTGAAGTGTGATGGAGGCAACTTTCCACAGAACAAATGTGGGACAGACTTTGTCTCAAGGTTTCTCATTGCCAACATATGATAAAATGTGCGATTAGCAGAAGTCACTGGAACTTTTTGGATTTTTAATTAGTGTAATTTATGTTAGTGTGCAGCCACTCCGACCTCCTGTACAACATACCTTGTATGTTAGACCAAATATATATCTTTTTTATTGCTTAATACTTTTTCTGCCATAAAGCTATCCTTGTCCTTGAGAAAAATATTGCATATACAATGCACACTGTTTTGTAACCTCCTCTTCAATATTCATGAGCAATTAACTCATTCTCTACTTTTACTGGCCATTATGCTCCATAAACCTTTTAACAATCAATATACATAGTTCTCCAGTCATCTCTTGCATAAAAAATATGCACTTGATTGCTCTTAAGTATTTGTTTTTGCAGAAATAGCTCATTTTTTATTCAAAGCTTCCTAGCTGGAGACAGTGTTAAATATCATCGTTTCTGTGGGACATACTTTCCCAGTTACTACTTACATATTAATCCTCACCACAGAGTTGAGGAAATGTTTGCTGCTTTGAAAAATAAATACATGAAAAAAATCAATACATTTATTGACAATGACAAGGGCTTTCAGGCCAAACTTCTTTCTCTTCAGTTATATACCGTGAATCTTCTTTCAGATGTGAAGGCTCACATTCTGTGACAAAGTCTTGATTTGTATTTGTAAGAAACATTGAAATCCCTAGTGAAGAGTATCAATGGACTATTGCATAGGTAGATCTAAGTGTTGTAAATTTTAAAAAACACTTTAATAAGGATCTACTCTATCCGTCTGAGTGGACATTAACGGTGCATATTGCCAAACATTTCAAACGGAAATCTCTGCACCATTGTGATTGTGCTTTTATCTAGGCAGATTAGTTAATGTGTTCTTACTTTATATCTTCATTGGCATCTGGCTGTTTGTACAGGTTTTATTCCATGTCAACAATGGAGCTGGCAGAATAACGGCTGCATATGAACCAAGAGGCACAAATAGTTTGTGTGATGGGAAATGGCACAAGCTTCAAGCAAACAAAAGCAAACATCACATTTCGCTGATAATTGATGGGAATTTGGTTCACACTGATAATCCCTACATCCAGTCAACATCTGCAGATACGAACAATCCCATTTATGTTGGAGGTTATCCTGGTAGGTGCAATAATATTTCCCTTCCCTTCTGTCCCTTCTGCGCTCACTCTCACAAGAGTGACTCTTAACACATGTTCCCTTTTGGTTTGCCATGGGAATTGTGACTGTGTACAGCTCAGCTATTGCTTCATATTCTGCTACTTTCTATTTTAACTTCAAAAACACCATGCAGAGTGGCTTTCTCCTCTGTTTTTCCCTCTCATCTTCCATTGTCTCCTGGCAAGAACTGTTTCTGCAAACTCTGTTCATTGTCGTGCACTGCTTATGCTTGAAAAGAGCAGTGACTGTCAGTGTTGGGATGTCACAGTTCATCCAAACAGGAATGGAACTTGATGCTCCTCAAGTTGGTTTTATCTCTCACTCAGAGGGGGAGAATGTTAATAACCCTTATCTTTGTATTTTTTTCAGTTTGGTGGAAATAGATTTTACATATTTCATGTTTGTTTTTCAGCTGATGTCAAGCAAAACTGCCTCACAAGCAAGAGCTCATTCCGTGGCTGTTTGAGGAACCTTGTTTTGACCAAGGGCCAACATACAGAACTGTTTGACTTTAGCAGAGCTTTTGACCTGCGTGGAGTGTTTCCTCATTCCTGCCCTGGGGCTGAGCACTGAACTGTAGCAAAGCCTGTCTGGATTGAGAGAGGGTTTTTTGTTGTTGTTGTTGATCTGTTATTTTGCATTCTCATTTCGTAATGAAAAGAAGAACTGATAAGAACCTGCAACTATTTGATTTTTCTGGTTGTTTTCCAACTCAGGTCATTTATTTTTTAATCAGAAGCTCTATGTCTGCATTTTAACTAAATGGTTTTAAACAACAAATACCTCTACAACAATTTTAATGGCATTACTTGGGTATTTTTCTTTTGGGAATTTTTATTAATCAGTGTTTACAGTATGTTTTCTTTTGATTACTTCGCAGTATTTCATTTTATTGTGTGTTGGCGGTTTTGTAAGAAGGCAAAATTTTGGGCCACGTAATAAAACTACAATAAACTGCATTATTTCATGTAGTTCAGTTGTCCATGTATTTTAGCTAGAAGAAAAAGAGCTGGAAGGCTGAGAAGTTACAATTATGCGCACTACAGGGAGGTTAGAACTAGATAATCTTTAGGCTTCTTCCAATCCGGGCCATTATATGACTCTGTTTGTATGAAATGTAAGTGGACATAATCCAGCAGAGGGAGCAGGAGACTGACTAAAGGCATAATTTTTAAGGTCTCAGATTCAGAGTTAAATGAATGGAGTTTTCTTAGTTACACTTCATAGGCTAGCTCCAGTTCCTTTTCCTTCTGCCTTACTATCCAGGGCTTCTGACGCTCATTACAGATAAATTGGCTAGACGGATTATGTTCCTGTTCATGCTTTGATGGAATCAGCTTCAGCACAAGCAGCATCTCTGGCACAGGGATGCCTGTGAAGTGATGTGCTGCTGAAGCAACAATTCTGGTCTTAATTGGGAAAACCCATGTATTCTGGCAATGCAAACTAATGAATCATTCTTTGGAAAACAGTATTTCTTACGGACACTGGGAGGCAGTTTTGAGGCCAGGCTGCAGTTGTATCTTTTCTTACCATGCCTGCCTCTGTTTCTAAAATGAGTCTTCCAGTAGCTGTTCCTGAGCCAGGTTTGGGGGACATGTGTTGAATCTCAATCAAGTAAGGACATGCATTCATCAACTGGCCAGATCACTGAGCAGTGACCAATGTGTCTCATACTTTACATGCATCTGTAATAAACATAGTTCTTTGCAAGTTACTTCCATCTCCCCCCCTCTTTTTTTTTTCTCTTTGAACTAGCAGTATTTTTGTTTGCTCCTTCCAGTTTTATTTGGCTTTTACTATGCATTTGTACAATTTGTTCTAAAGTTAGTTTTTCTCTACGTGTTTTGTACTAGTTTAAAAAACACTGGCTGAAATGAAACTCCAAAGCAGTTCGCCATTGCTTTCAGTGAGGCAGGATTCCAAGCAGTGGGTTTTGTACATTGCATAGTCTGAGGGAAGAGCTCCTGGAGCAAAGAGCTCCTCCACTGCAGCAAGGGTGGCAGAACATGGTCTCTGTGCAGCTGTTCAGGTGCTGTAACAACATGGTTGCTTTTAAAACAGATACACCACTGCTTTTCTGCCCCCTGCTTCTATCCAAAATACACGTGTTCAGATTTGAAGAGCTGGCTTTGTTGTACTGTTTTTATTTTTGACATGGATACAATACAGTGGACACACTCTGCTGTACAAATAGACTTACATGTTGGCGTACTTCAACAAAACACATAACGTAATGAAGATTGTAAGGGAAACGTACATACAAATGCTTCACTTTGATCAGTGGCATTGTATTATTTTCCAGAGAAGACACACATCTATAGAAACCCATTGAAAAATAAAAAGGAAACGTTGTGTGTTTGTATTCATTGTCAATTAACCCCAACATCTGATCTCACAAGGTTCACATTACAAGCATAATTTAGGCAACGGGGTTTGGATAAAATTTCATCCATATCCTGAAATATGTATTTGACTAGACCTGTTTTTTGTAATTTCAAATCTTGCCTCATACAAAAAGAAATACTTTGTCACTGTTAATGTGAAATTGATAATAGATTAAGTAGTAAACGTCTAAGCCAAACTATTTTTCCTGGAAAATGCCGAGTGAGGTAGTTAATATTATACATGGACACAGACACATTTGCACACATGCACACTTTCTAATGACATCTGCTGCATATACAGGTTCAAGCATTCCAGTCTGTTTTGCAACACCTGCTTTTTACAATACTCTCTCTCTATGTGTTGATATGCAAAATGCTGTCCTTGTAGAACCATGGAGTATATAAATGCTTGAGGCATCTTTGGAATTTCAATAAATTTCTCCCTTGTTACCACTTTCTTATTAATAGCTTTCCACTTGTGTTACTTTTTGTTAGGTGACAATCCTCTTGCAACTTAAGTTTTGACTTCAATTTCTGTTAGGAGGAACAAAATTCCTCATGTTTCCACCAGAATCTTGAAATACAAGACCTAAAATTGAGACCTCATATTTCAAAATGCCATTGAGCTTGTTCCATTTGTCTGCTGCACATTAAATCAAGTTTGTGTACCAAAACAATACGAAACAACTTAATGTGGAACAGTATTAACCACTACACATGGGTCATTAGGGCCATTTGTATCAAAAGAGAATTCTGACATTCTGTTTCAGAGACAGGAGGTATTTGGCCAGTCTATGTAGGATCTAGGTCATCTGCTAATATGCATGTCTTACTAAGTTACAGGCAGTTTTTGCATAAAATGAGCTCACAGGGTGGATTTTACTACATCATATTTGACTTTCCTAAGTTTTGAAGAGGTAAAAAAGTCTTCCAAAACCCCCTTGTATTCTATACAGAATGCAGGGAGATCTATTTCAGAAATAACATTGATGAGGTCCAGAACGTGCTGAGCAAGCTGCAGCATGAACACAGGGCTGCTCTGTCCTTTGCCTTGCACAGCTATTGAGAACACAGAGAGAAGTGAGTGGGCCAGATGGAGGAGGTTAATGTATTTGTCTGAAAGTATTGTAGGAAATTAGCTCATTTGCTATGACATCTCAAATTATTTTCTTAATGTTTAGGCTTTCTGTATAGTCACAGAATGCCTTTTAGTTGGCTATAGATACAATGATGCTTAGCATTTATATGATTCTCTTTGTATTCAAAGCACTTTCCACATAAAAAGCCTTTGCTGAGTTTGTTCGTCCCAGATGGATGTTTAACTCCTGAATTGCTCAGGGAGTTGTTTGGCTACAACTGAGAGTAGAATTTAACTCAGCTAATTCTCATGTTGCCTTTAAAGGGAAAGTACTAGTCCTGCTTTACAGCTGACAGACAAGGGCAGCATAAGCAGAAAGAGCTGTCCATTGCCACAGAGGGAACTAAAGGGTATTGGGAGCAAAGCACACAACAAAACACTTATGCTTAGTCCTATAAACAAGCCACAGATTACTATCTCTTGTATACTTAAAATAAATAGTCATCAAAATAAGAAGTGTATTTTACAATACAAATGTCCTGTTTTTTTTCCTGGCTGCAAGTATGTCTCCTTTAGTGTTTAGTGTTAAGAAGAAAGAGGAAAAATTAAAGAAAACAACCCAAACAAACATACAAGAACAACTAAACCCCCACAAACAAACAAACCAGCGAAACAACCAGAAAGTTTAAAATGTCACTGTTTTAAAGAAAATGGTTTTTTATCATTTTTTTTATAAAGAAGGTAAGAAAGAAGACAGGATCTGCCCTCTAGACATTATTGTTGCTGGTAAAGTTACTGATTTAATGTTGATTTCTTTCACTGACCACTAGCAATGAAAGTCAACTACTGGAGAACACAATTAACTTGACATATTTTAGAGGCTCTGCTTCTGGCTCAGATCCTCATTGCACAGCTTCAGCAGAGCATCACAAGTTACAGGCTTTCTCTGCAGGACAGCATATGTTCACTCTGACTTAGTTCAGAGTGCTTTTACATTGCTATGTAACAAACAGAGCTTCTGCCTCATCCCTGTGTCCAGATCAGGAACAAAAATCATTGTTCAGGCTGGGAGTGGTTTCATTGTGCAACATCATCTAATGATGGGGACATTGTAGTGCAGTTGAAGGCATTGGTTCCCACTTAATTGCACATGACACAGATGAAAAAAGACTTGCTCTTTTCCAGAGATCTGTGATTTGCCTAGTCAACAAACCTCTTTTAGTTCAGCATAGCCCAAAGTGAGGTGACTGAGTGAAGAACATCACTTGCTCTTGTGACTAGCTCCAAACCAGACATCCTGTCTGACATTCCCAATGCAGTTGCAGCCCACTGTTCTCTTGTCAGCCTTGCTTAGACTGCATGCCAGCTGCAATTTGCTATGTATTTGTTAAACCTCCAGCACAACTGGGCCTAGATTGGCTATGGTTTTAAAGGCCTAATGTGTAAATTATTAAATCCCTTTTCTCATTGGAAGCCCTGTTTCTTCTCCATGCCGTATTATACAGGACCTGAACAAAGATCTCTCTTGTTGATGCAGCTGAAGAGTATAAAAATTGCTTACATATTAAAGCTAAAATAAACAAAATAAAAAGAATTAGGTTACAAATTAGAAACGATAATGTTTAACAAAAAAGGTGATGACTGTAAGTGGCACCACTAACACATCCCATAGTCTGGCATTTACACAGATTCAATTCTGAGAGTATCAAGTAAAAGGCAGAGCTAGGGGCTTATGCCCCTTCTCACCCAGCCTTTGTCTCCTGAAAATGTGTGTGACAGGGGAAGGGAGGGGGGTGTGGTTTGTGGCATTACAACTGCACACAGCTGAGGGATCCAGACATGACTTGGGAAGACTGGTAGTGAGATATACAGTGGTAGGGACTCTGAGCAGTACAGCTGTCTGTAGTTCCTCCTCCTGCCTCCCTCCCCCAGTATCAGGTTCTCATGAGGAGTGACTGAGAGACACACGTATTGCAGTAACACACACTGTATGGGTTTACTTTCAGGAGAAAGGTTTGGTTTTCACACAGCTGTCTTGGCACTGCTGAATGTTGAGCTCCCACCTTCCATGCCTGACAGACACCTTCCCTTCTCCAACGTCTCTGGCATGCTTCTGTGTTATGCTGTGGTCAGTAGTGTTTCATTCATCTGATGCCACTGCATTATTTCCAAAAATTGTTCTAATACCAGGTCAGGAAATGAACACCGTACCTTGGTCTGCCCTCCTCACCTCCTGGGCCAACTGGCACAAGTGAAATCCATATAAAAGCATAACTAACATTATATTTTTCCGATGGTTTGGAAGCTGGAATACCAAAAGTACTATGTGCTGACCATCAGTTGGACAGTACAGTAGGAAGGAATGATGTCCTGTAGCTACCATTTTGTTTTGTCTCTGCAAGAGATGCTTAAAATGACAGGCATCACTCTTGTCCATTTGGCTTTTGTCCAGTATACTGCTGCCTTCTGCTTCAGCTGGCTTTTGGTTTTATCACCCATTCTGCCTGAGGATTTGCACGGTAGACATCTAGCATGAATGCATCTGGATCCAAACAGTGCTGACCTGAAAAGGAAGTTGTCAGCCATGAATCATAGGATGGTCTGAGCACACAGGGACAGAGCTGTGTTAAAATGTCCTTGAACATTTCTCTGACTTGCACACAGCGAGCCTGGTTTGGTGTGTCCATCCAGCTAACATCTTGCCTGGATACAAAGAGGGCCTTTGATAAATTTGCCAGTGATTTTACTCTGTGACAGTCCTGAATTCACTGTCACTTCCAGGCAGGATGTCCTGCATTACACTGAGTGATGGACAAGACATTTAGTCAAACAGTGAATATGGTCTCTTTAGAAGCATCAACAACTCTGTTAGTGTAAGCGCTACAGCAAGGGGGCTTTCATTTCTTTGGATTTACTGAGCTGGAATTGCAGCTCTCTGACTTCTACACTATTTTTAAATGCTGCAAAAGTAGCTCTGAAAACAATGTGTTCCCATATAGTTGGATCTTGTAAAGAAATGCAGGGAGTCTAACAAGGTTTTTGGGAGTTGCCATTTTGCGGGTTAAAAAAAAAAATCCTCTGCACTCTGGCTGTTTCATTAGCTGGTGATTGGGAATTAGTGGCTGCCTTTGCCAGAATGAGGATTTCGTGCCTCTTAGTTGAGTAATAAGGCAATAAATTCTGGAGTTAAGTTGATTTGTTGGACTATATTGCATTTACATGGGATAATGAAGTCATTTCACTGGTGAGGTTACTTTGCTGTGACACAAGATTATGGTAAAATTTTTGTACGGTTACTTATAAGGTCACAGGGGTCCTAATGATTTTATTCAAGTGAAAGCAATATAAATGAATTAATGCATAATCAGTGGACCAAGGTACCCTGAAGGATCTAGGACTATAAAAATGCTTTTAAATGAAGACGGAAATTAAATGTCCCAATTTTTTGGAAGACCATGGTAAGAATATTTGGGATTGTTTCACAAGGCCTTTAGGATTTTTTTTCCTGTTTTAGCATTAGTTGGTCATCAGTTGGTCATCCATTTGGACAGGCAAAACAAATCACTTATCCAATTTAGTTTTGTGTTATCATCAGTAATAAAGACTGATTCCTGATTGCTGCTGAAATAAGTGTGTGATGTTTTGTAGTAACTTTACAGAAACTCTTTGGAGCTGAATCTGGAAGAAATAAGTAGTAATATAATCAGGTAATTCACACCTGACTCCAACAGAGCATCCAGAATTTTAGTATGAACAGAGAAAGGAGAGAGCCAGGACTGTGTAATATCAAATTAAAATATGTTTTTTGACCTTTAGGCCAGAAACTTGTGGGGCAAGTCACTGTTGTTGTTATTATAAGAGGTGTCACTGCATGAAACAGAAGAAAACAAAAGCCCTATTGCAAGGAATTTGCAATCTAAATAAAGCACACAGATTAGTCTGAGTATAGAACACCCATGAGTGCAGGGGCTGAATTCACAATTCTGTGGGGTTTTATTTGTGGGAAGTTAACACTTGCATACAGTAAGAAAAAAAGAGGTCTTGGAAAAAGGCTTGACAGCAAAGTGGAATGTGCTTGCAAGAAGGCTAAGGATCTCTTAACCATGTAAAAACGCTCAGTTAGGAGAGTGAGAGGTAACCAAAAGGTCGGATGAATTTGGCAAGACTGTAAGAAGTGCTGCTGAGATCCAGCCTCCGGGTTCATCCTCTCCTGTGGGGTGCCCCTCCTGTCACTCTGGAGCTGGAATAAATAATGACATTGATTCCAACAGCTTTTGGGTCAGGCTCCTTTCCTCCAAATGGACTGGAGGGTAGAAGCAGAGACCCAGCTGTGTCAAAACAGTGCTGCCCTGAGGTGTTTTAGGAGGTTAAGGACATTCAGAATTAATTTTCAAAATTGAGACCTACCTATATTTCCTCCTATTTCATGTAAACTTTGGATCTGGCCTCTCACGTTCTGTGATGATCCATGGCTAGGATGGAAAAAAACTTTTCAGTTTTTCTTTCTGTTATAACCACTGCCTTATCACCCATCATCTATAGTAAGCTAAAGTTTGGTATTTTTTCCCCTGTGAACTA
>WAAE01024013.1:0-41455 GCA_013400495.1 Nicator chloris
CAAGAAGAGTCCTGCAGTCTGATGAGGTGTCTTTTGTGCTGTCTCAACTGCTGTCTGTCAGCTCTTATTTTGTCATTGCTGCAGGACACATCAGCTCTACACAGATGCAAAAGCTCTGGCAAGATCTACCACCAATACACACTTCCTGAGCACTCACTTGACCCGTGAGAAGGGTAAAAATCTCTTTGTTTCACACCTATTAGAAAACCCATGAGGCAGGTGTGACAGCTGTGTT
Organism: Nicator chloris; assembly: GCA_013400495.1. NCBI lineage: Eukaryota > Metazoa > Chordata > Aves > Passeriformes > Pycnonotidae > Nicator > Nicator chloris. Next base: position 236 of record WAAE01024013.1, read on the forward strand.
TGGGTAATTCGGTCCTGAAGCAATAGCAGGAGATTTAAGAACCATCTCCCATTTTTGCCCAAAGTTAGGATATATTCTTGCTGGAGTCTTTAACACAACAAAGAACAATTTCCAATACATGGTTCCAATTAGAGGCCTGGTGAACAGGTGCAAACCATCCCCCTAAAACCTTCCAAGTAAGATATCCAGGGACACAGAGTTGCTACAGTTGTTGGATGCACTTTCCCCAACTCAACAGGACTTCAAACTCTTTGAAATAACATTGCAGCATCCAGAGTGACTGGACAACCAGGATAAGTCTCTATAAAATAAACACTCAGAGGATCTTTAGCAGTTCAAAGAAACTACTACTCCAAGTTTTCTCATTCAGTGACCCAGAAGTAATAATTTTGCATGAAGTCCTCCAAGTTGTACAACTACCAGGATGAGAGAAACACACATAACCAGGTAGAAGAGGTTTGTATTGCAAGCAAGTGAATAGATATTTGAAATTCCCACTCTTAAAGCTAGGATGTGTTCTGCCAAGATAGCTTTTCTGAGTTGTAGAAAAAAACAGAGCTCTCTGTGTTTTGGAGAGCCAAAAAAAAAAAAAAAGAAAAAAAAATGCAGGGGGATCACACCTCATAAGGTCCAAATACAAATCTGAGGTGATCTCATAAAAATTTTCTGAGTTGTTTCTAAATCATGGATTGTTTTTAACATTTGAAGCCACCTCCAATCATTAAACACTGTCATTGTGATCCTCCCAGTGTTTTCAGTGAGAGATTTTGGGCTCAGTAACTAAATAAAGAACTGGCTCTGCTAACAAAATTTGTAGAAAATACTAAGCCACCACTCTAGTTTTCTAAACTAATATCCATGCTTGCTAGCAGTTCAATAAATGAAGCTTTAAGAATAAAACTGCTCGTCTGCCACACAGTTCTCTCAGTATTCTTTTCCTTAAAAAAGGGGCCCTGGAAGTGGGGTGAGAACTTCAGTGGGCTTCCTTTCTCCACTTCTAATACTCAATCCCCTCTGGTGACCTCTAGTAAAGTACATTTTCCACCCACAGGCCAGAAGGTTGAGAGGGCATTTGCACATTAGAATTCCATATGCAAACCCAGAAGTCTCTCTCTCACCATTACAAGGTACTTCAAATATTAATCCAATAAATGCCAAACAGCAAAAAGGTCGTGTAAGTGGAATTCAAGGTTGTGTAAGTGGAATTCAAGATTCCCTGGGAGCATCTTGTAGAGAACAGGAAAAGTTCAGCTGTGCCTCAGTGGTGTCAGTCAGTGAAGGTTAGAACCCACCATGGGAAGGAATGTGTGTTTTTCTACAGCATTTGTGTAAAAAAAATCTCAGGAAATGCTACACTTGCAGGATAAAAGCAACTCTCTGCCTTGAGGCCTTGGGAAAATAATTCTCACAAGACCCAACAAGAGACACAAGGAACCTTGGAAAAGACTGCTTGACTCAGGATCCACTTCAGGTTCTCTCCACCACACTGGTCCTTCCATTTGGGAAAGATATCCACTTCTTCCTCTAGAAGTGATCTCTAGAAGGCTCCACCACTCACCTTTGTCTGCTCTTTCCTGAGTCGCTTTAATAATGCTACATCTTCATCAGCCTTTTCCCTCTCTTCTTTGAGAGTTTTCACTACAGCGGAAGTCTGAGAGATGCAGTTTTTGATGATTCTTTCTCTTTTGGTGTGAGCATCCATCAACTAAGTGGGGAGAGAAAGAAAGTCACAGCGACTCATCAGAGAATAAAAACCCCCAAGTTTTAAGTTTAAAGAGCACTTTCTAAAGTGATGGTATTGCTGTGGCTATAGAAATCCCTTTGAATTCATAATCCACATGTGGGAAACAACACTGCTTTGAGCAGCAGCTACCCTGAACCCAGATTATCCTGTCCTTCTTCCTCTTACCAAGTTGATCAAAAGTCAAAGGTAAACATGAGAAGGAGTCTTGCAGAGCAGCAGGAAAAGCAAGCACCCTTTTTAAAAGATCCTCAAAGGATCAGTATTGCAGAAGAAAGAACTTCCCTGCATGGTTTTAAACTGAAGCACTGTGTGGAGATGTTGAGCAGGACAGTTAGGAATACCCATAGCAGGACCTACCAAGGCAGTGTTTTCCTCAGACACTGAGGATGCTTTACTGGCCACTGCACACAACAAAGCAGCAGGAAGGGAGCTGAAAGTGGAAGGTGTGCACACTCACAGACTCGTACAGCTCTTTACACGTCTGGCCAGGATCAACCTTCCCCACAAAGGAAGCCGTTGGAATTGTAGTGTTTAATTCATGAACAATTCTGTCATCGATTGTCCTCATCACCCTGAGCAGCTCCTGCATTGAAAGAGAGAGAGAGAGATACCTGATTATATCTCTCAGAAAAGTATACTACAAAAAAGTTTGCATAGTTAAGCATTTTAATAGAAACTAAATGGGATTCCTTACAAAGAGCTAGCAGCACACCGAAGGAACAATCCCACATGCAGGACTATGTGCTGCAAACCACGGAGTTTCCTTGGCAGCAAAGGCCAGAGCAGGGGTGAGTAACGGGTGCCCCCTGAAGTCCCCTGGCCCTGCCGGCACCACGGACAGGCTGAAGAGCCTCTGCCCAGGTCCCCGTGCCCACTTCCACATAGGAAACTGGGCACAACCTGCACCAAAACGGCAAACTTCGAATAAAACCCCGCACCATTCTGGGGGAGCTGGGGAAGGTTTAGGTCGGATCTCAAGAAAAAGTTTTTCATACAGAGTGGCTGTGCACTGGAACAGGCTTCTCAGGGAAGTGGACACAGCAGCAAGCCAGACAGAGCCCAAGATGTGTTTGGACAACGCGCTCAGGCACGTGGTGTGACCCCTGGGGTGTCCTGTGCAGGGCCAGGAGCTGGGCTCGGTGATTCCTTAGGGTCTCTAGCTACCCAGGATATTCTGGGATTCCGTGTTCGAGAAACAGGCCGGTTCCACGGCCGCGCCGGCCTGGGCCCTGCTCGCACGGCCGAGGACACGAGTGCACCTCACGCTCCCTTTAAACACCGCGGAGGCGCCCACGGAGCTCCCGCCGCCGGCGGGGCTCCCGCGCCGCGAGCGCTCCGTCCCGGGAAAGGGACCTGCGGGCACGGGAGGTGCCCGGCCCCGCTCCTGCCGGCGGGATGCGGGAAGGGAGGGAGAAGGCCGAACCGCGCTCCCTTCCCGCCGCATCCCGCCGGCCGCGAGCCGCGGNGCGCCGCCATCCTGGATCGGCCGAGGGCGCGGCGGCGCCCAATCCGGCGGAGAGCCGGGATGACGCGCGGGGCGGAGCGGGGCGGGACCCGCCGGAGCGCGGCCCCCGGCGCAGCGGCCACCGGCCAGGCATCTCCGCCGGCAGCGGCCTCGCGGCCCCCTGGCCTCCTCCAGCCGCTGGGAGAGCTCCGGCCGCCCCACCGGAGGCGGTGCCGGCCCCGAGAGTCCCGCGGCGCGGCTCCCTCCAATCGCGGGCCCGGGGCGGGGCCCGGCGGTGACATTGAGCAGCGCCCAGCAGGCCCCGGGCAGCGCCATGTGGGGCCGCGCCGGTGAGTGCGGGGGGCAGGGAGGGACCGCGCCTCGGGGCCGGGCCCGCTTCGCCTCCTCCCCGGGACCCCGCGGGGCCGGGCCCGCAGCGGGGCGGCCCCGGCCGGCGCTGCGGCGGGAGCGAAGCCAAGCGTGAGAGGGGCCTTGTCTGAGGGACTGGAGTTCAAAACAGTGACAGGAGGGGGCCTGGTCTGTGCCTCGGTTTCTCAAAAGAGCTTCAAAAGGGTCCGGTTTCGTTGGGGGTGTCGCCTGTAAATGTAAATTGCTGGTTTTTTCAGAGCGGGAGTGTATTATACCTCGAAAGTAAAGGCCCTTAGGAGAGACACCTTCAGACAGTATAACCACGGGAAAAAAAAAACAAACTTATTTTATACTTTTAAAAGTGCCCTTTTTTGCCTTTCTGAGTTTGGTTGGTTGGTTGGGTTTTTTTTTTTTCCCCAGAACTTTTTCATTATATTAATTAATGCATTAGAAGTACCTTCTTTAAAGTATGTATTTGTATATAAGGTGCCCTGGCCTTTTCTAATGCACTACAAAGTAGTTACCTCTCGGTGCTAAAGATTCCACTTTTTTGACTTGACTCTCTCAATGCTTTTGGGATGTGACAAGATTGGTAGAATCTTTGGTGTGCTGTCTTTAAAAAGCACTATCCAAAGTGTATCTGAAGTATATGTATAGATGAGTTCCTGGAAATTGTGTTGTGTAATGTGTTTTTGAAATTACTGGTAGGGCGTTATCTTGCATTCTGTTATTTTTTTCCTAAATGAATTAATTGCGTTCACATTTTTCTACGTAAGATTGCTGAGCAAGGTCAAGGCATACCTTATAAACAAGTTTTAATATCTTTGGTAGGCTATTATAACTAAATCTGGTACTTCTTGCCTTCATTTGTCCCCATTGGCTTGCTTTCTTTTTTCTCTTGTTAAAAAAAAATCCTGAATGCTTCCATTGAAAAGCTGGTTCCTGCTTTCTACTGCTCTGAGTTAAATTTGGCCTCTTTGCTGCCTCTGCTTTCTCTTCCAGATAGGGCTGTTAAACTGCTGGGAAGAACTATTCCCTCATTTCTGAGGATGACTGAGGGAGTGGACTTGAAGATAAGCAGCAGGTTGTGCACTAAACCCCAGCAAGACGTTCGGTCAAAGGGTAAGAGTCTTTAATAAGGTCATGGAACGTCTCATGCCGTGGAATACTCACATATCCATGCTGTAATCATCTGAACAGGAATTTGACTGACAGAGATGCTCATATCCCTGATTTTGTGAGAGTTCTGGTCTCTAGACTGCAAAATGGAGCATTAAGTTTGGTAAAGTCTTGTCTTGCAACAAAAAGCCAGGGGTCAATATTTCCACTTGTGACAGTCACACAGCATTCAGATCACCAGAACCTTATCTAGTGCACACTCCTACACTGAGGCTCCTCAGCTCTGCTCTGAACTGCCTCTTCAGCCCCACTATAAACTATTCATGTTTAGGAATGTGTGAGCTGAAAGACTTCTGCAGTTTTTTGGAGTGCAGCCAGCTCCAGCTGTTCCAAAACCCGAACGTGCCCTGCAGGGCAGAGTCTGAATTGTTCATGTTTAAGGGTGGAGCTGGTCAGGGAAAGCTCAGGCTGTGAAACATTTTTTCACTATCTATGGAACAGTTCCTGTGCTCCCTGTATCACAGGTTCCTTATGGCCCACCCATGCAGGGGCAAAGGAGCACACACATGCGAAATGCTTGGCCTGACTCTGTGTTACAAACATGAATCAGCCGCACTGGGTAGGACAAAAGGTCTCCTTAAAAGTGTGATGCCTCCAGCAGGGGCCAGTAAAGGAAGTCCCTTATGTTTTTGTGAAGCCGGAATGGTGACCTACATCAAGAACCTAAGGAAGAGAATAGGAAGAGGGTTCCTCTGTACCACTGCCCCAGAGGTGGCATCTTACTGTTTAATAGTCCTCACTGAATTTTTTTTTCCCCCACAAATTTGCCCAGTTTCTTGAAGCTGGATGTGTTTTTAGCATCCACATTCTCTAAGAATTTCTTCTCCAAGAAGAAATTCCTCAGCTACAGCCTTGTGTTTGTTTTTTAACTCGATGTGCACTTTTTTATAATCCGATTTCCCTTTATTCAGTACCCCTTCCAAACCAAGACCTCATTGTAACCCACACTCCCAATGCCTCTTACAATGCTCTGCTGGGCTGAAGAGAGCTTCAGTCACTGCTTTTCCAGGCCAAAGGGTCTCAGTCTGTGACACTGTTTCTTATATGGTGACAATTCCATACCTGTGGCTGTCCTTGCCAGTGTTCTTTGTGCCTGTTGAATTTCAGCTCCCTTTAAGTATTTCCCATGCTTTTCAAAAAGCTGGAGTCACACTTTTACACAAAGGCACAGTAGTGCTCTTGTGTTTGTCTGAGTTCCTGATCACTGACAGTTGCGCTGTGTTCCTGTTACCAAGCATCTTGCCAAAACCACTGTGAAACCCCAAGGCTTTGCTCAGGCCTAGGTAATGATTATGAGGGCAGGGTCTGTCATTTGTGTGTGAACTGGAATTGCTTCCTGTTTATGGACAAGGGAGTTCCCAGGCCAATTCACTGACTCTGCCTTCTGAAGCCCCACAGCATTGGGCTCAGCCCTCTTCTTTATGTTTTTGAGTAACCTGGCGTTGTCAGCAAACTGAATCCACCCCACTTCCTGGATAATTCATCAATCCATGAGGGAGAACACGGCCCTACAGGATACTGCCTGTTGTTAAAAAGGAAAAAACTGTCCATCTTTGCACTTTGTTTCTTAGATTTTAATGCTATGTTATAAATGAAAAGCTTCCCCTGTCACACTATGGATATTTTGTATATGAAGTTTGAAAGACTGACCTGAAAATTGTGGGTCCAATCCTTGCCTATGGTCATCTGTTTATTTATACCTTCAGATAATATAAAATCTTACACTGCCCAAAAAAGTTAACATTCTGTGATGTTATATTGGCTTTTATTATTATTGTGCAGCATGTTGGCTTGTCTATAGCTGTTCCATTTGATTTCTTTTTTTTTTAACCTTATTTAAATGAAGTAGAAAAACAGTGCCCTAAGAAGCTTAAATGGTGGAGCAGCTTCTGCATATTTAGACCTGCAGATACAAAGGTTTTGGGAAGGATTTGGCTTTCCTTACAGGCCTTCAGTTTAATCCATATTTACACATTTGTTAATCTGTGATACACTTTTCATTCTCTGACCACCTCTAGCAATCATATTTAGAGTTCTGCGTTGCTCACCCTGACTGGTTTTGTTACAGCTCTGACCATGCAGCCTCTCTGACTGTTGTTTTTGGTGGTGTTTTGTCTTTGTTTGTGCGTTTTGTTGGGGTTTTTTTAGGTCAATATGTTTCAGGGGTGCCTGGATACAAGCCTACACACTGGGAGAGAAAGTTTTTGTTGTGGGCAGGCCACTTCAAAAGGCCAGAGGATATACCAGAGACTGTCTCGTAAGTGTCACTATGCAGAAATAAGTTACTTGAATGCAACTCCAGAGTAACTTTTCTAAAAATGAATGGGTTTGCACAGCTGAAAAATCTTACCCTGCTGTGTTTGGTGTATCATCCTTGTAGATGAAATGACCTCAGTAATTCTCTTGTGCTAAGATAATGTATCCCTCTTGATTTTTCTTCTTTTTTTGCCAAGAGTTGACCAGCATTTATCAGTTGTTTCATTAGAAAACCATGTCAGATCAGTTCATTTTTACTCTTCTCTCACAATTAGAAAGCTTTTTTCAAACATTAGTGTGAGCTTTTTTTAGTGTTTTTATTATACGTCAGTCTCTTGCTGTGGGAAACTTTCATATACAGCTATAAAGTAACTGAAGCTCATGTAAAGTATTTATTAATTAATACCTACAGGGCATGGGCCAGCTTCCTTTACTGATGGAATTTAAACTAACAAACAGTGTCAAGGCTCCCTAACTATAAATAGTCAAAATTTCCTTGTTGCTGCTGAGTCCAAATGTCGAAGCTTTGTCCAGTGTGAAAAGTAGGAAATAAAACTGGATGTTTTGGTTTGCACACCAAAAATAAAGATCAAACTTATCAACAATAGACAACTATTAGTTTAAAAAACACTCCTAGTGGTACTGTAATTATCTTTTAAAACATGCTCGTAATGCTTTTAAATACATGTATTTATTTAAATTAAAAAGAAATAGTAAATCTTGCACTACTTGAGTAAGAAAATGCTGTGGCTGCCCTGGTAAATATTTTGTTTGTTTGGATGCACCGCATGGGAATTGAAAATTCACCCCTGTATTTAAATGTAGCACAATGAATTAATTTTGTTAAAAGTGGAATCCTTTCATTTTGTATTGAATAATTTTTCTTAAAACTACATTTGAAATACATACAGGAGTAAGTTATTAAAACTTACTATCACTTCATATAGTTTGGCATACCGAACACTTGTTAGGAGTGGTTTTAAGAAAACAGAGTTAGCAGAGTGATTGATTTCAGTAGTTTATTGAAAGGACAAACCAACTTCTGATAAAAGCTGACCATTTTTGCAAGTGCATAGGGAATTGTTTTTATTTAGACAAATAATTCATCCAAATCTGAGAAGACAGTTGAGAACTATAAAAGCACAAAAACTTGTTTTTCTGAGATATTAATTAATTAATTGTGGGTTGTAAGGGCTTGTGATATAACTCAGTAATATTGTAAAATGTGGTGAAGCAACCTATTTATTAAACGTTAAACTTACCCACTGAAATGATTTAAAAATGCAAGTTGTGTTCAGATATCTACCTTTTGTTCTTGTAAATTCTTAACACATCTAAGGTCTTTCCAAAATTAACTAGCAAACTTTTTTAAATCCTACTGCTGTGCATTTCAGCTTAATTGCAGCCTGCACTCAAGGCTTTCACTGCAGATTATTAGCAGAAGCAAATAACCTGGATGCTAAAATTAACCATTAGTTTCATTGTAGTTGGATGTGTTTGTTCCCTATGATCAGAAATCCTGTACTCAAATCAATACTCTGACAAAAACACGAACAAAACTTCTCAGCTCTCAGGTCCTGTGTGATTTACCACGCTGAACTACCATGGATCCTGAAGTATCTTTTTTTTTTTCCTTCCAAATGTAAGGGTCAAAATGAAGTAACAGATTCCACTTTCACTCATGTTTATGTACAGTAATAATTTCCCAGTTCCATTAAATCCAGTCTCCATGTTAGTTTTGGGGTATAATTAACCTAGTTTGATGCATTTATTCTTTTCATCACACAATGTTGCTGCTTTTCCAGTCTTCTGGAATTTTATCATGTGCCAAATATAATCAGTGAGAATATCAGCCCTCCTTGAGAATGGAGTTATCTGCCCCAAATTCTGCAAGGAGCGTTAAAGATACAGGGTGTAGGTCTTTGGTTATTGTGGAAAGCACTTCTAAAAAGCATTAATGCTTCACTGGCCCTTCTTGCATTGTTCTCTCTAACACAGACAGAAACCTGCTGTAACCAAGATATCATCTGGGCAGAATGATCTTCAGAGTTTAACTCAAAATAAATGATCTTTTGTTTTTACTCTTCACTTGTACAGCTGGAAGGTGTTAATAACTGCTACTCTTCTGCTGGAAGACTTCTGGTTTTTAAAAGATAACAGCAGAGTAGGCAACAGGTTTCCCAAAAGGAAAAATATAGCTACTGGTGTGGTTAGCTAAGCCCCCTGGAATTAAAAAACAATAAAAATAATTTAAAGAGTTCCTCTGTCCAAAGCTGATGGTTTTCTTACGATCCTCCATGCCTCCTTAGTTTCTCAGGAAAGCAGATCACTTTAAGACTCTTTACTCCAGCAGGAGTGGGGACCACTGGTCTTTTACCAAGTCCTATTCAGAATGTCTGAGTGTTGCATTCAGCAGCCTGTGTGTCACTTATTGCACTTTCAAGTCCTGTAGCAGAGGAAGCACCTTGCTGGAAAGTAAGGCTGCATCATAAATGAAACGATTTTGAAGTTCAGGCAGAAGAAATTGCAAAGCTGTGTCAATGCCTCCCTCTGCCCAAGAAACTCTCAACTGTTAAAACACCGTATTTTGGGTTTTACCAGACTTCTGCTGTTGAGGGAAAATGCATGTTTTACTATGTTAAATACATCACAATTATAATGTGGATCAGTTTTCCCTGACTTTGCAGATTTTGGAACATGGTAGCGAGCACAGAGGGAGCTGACAGTAAGAAAAGTATTGTATTGGGAAAACCATCCCTTCTTTTTCCTGTTCTTTCCATACTGAACATACACACATATACTGCAGCCTTCCTCCTTTGCATTGCAGTCAGGTGGTCTGCAAAGGCAGCATTTAAACAATTGAGTAACCAAAGTTTAAAAAGTTGGGTTTGCTTCCAGCTTTGAGAGGAATGCCTCTGTCACCAAGTATCTCCCAAGGTACTCAGGGATCAGCCTTTCCTGTTCTTGTAAAACTTTTTTGTGAAAAGAGCCAAGTGCTGTTAGCATTACATAAAACTACCAAGACAGCACGCTAGGAGAAATTTAATAATTAGCCCAGTGAATTATTTGGGTCTTTGATAACAAGTCTGTTCTTTTCTTCTTGCTTGAGGCTTGAAACAGTGGGAGCAGCAAAGAGCACCCTGCGTGTGAGGTTCAGCTACGTCATGATTGCCTTGACAATAGTGGGATGCATCACCATGGTGATCAGAGGGAAGCAGGTAAGCACAGAATTTGGGCTGATGAGGACAAGTAGACCTTCATTTAAACTTAATAGTTCCTCTATGGATTTTTAGTACTGTCTTGCTTTGGGGGTTTGGTTTGTTTTGGGGTTGTCATTTTATCACTGAACAAAATTTTAACAAGTCCTCCTGGTTCCCCAGAAGTGACCCTCATTGACTAATTCCCATCAGAAAAGGATGATGTCACCATTAAGATGCTTCCTTTAAAAAAAAAAAAAAAAAAAAAAAAACAAAACAAAAACCCCTGAGCTAAAGCATCTGCATGGCAGAAGAACCTTACTTGTTATGCTGCCTTTCTTCTGATGACAATGTTCAGGTCTGGATTCTGTGGACCTCTGTGTTCTAGAGAGACTTTAAAAGTAGTGAGAGTCTTAACCCCAGCACTGTGAGCTACTGAGTTTCACCTGGCGTTTCTGTCGGATTTGTCTATTAAAATGAAAAGGATGCAGCACTCTGAAATGAAACAGTGGAAGGATTTTTTCCTGGCTTCAACAGCAGAGATCAAAGACTGATGATTCCCAGAGCATTTTCCTCTGTTCTGGAGTAGTATGAATGCAAATACCAGGGAGAGAGGACAGCTACTTTGAAATCCTTCTTTTCAAAGCAGCTGGAATTATTTATGTTTCATGCAATGAGCTCAGTTGGCCAGAGAATGGTGCTAATAATGCCAGGGTTACAAGTTTGATCCCCCAGTGGGCCATTCACTGAAGAGTTGGAATTGATGATCCATGTGGTCCCTTCCATCTCAAAATATTCTGAGTCTGTGATTATGTTTAACTTTTGATTTGTTTCTAGTACCTCTGTCTCGTGAAAACCAGATCAGTATTTAATACTGACCAGAAGTACAGAATGTATCTGCTAGTGCCCTGAAAAAAGGGTTTAGTTTATTCCCACAGAAGTAATTACTTTCAGCCAAAATAATCTCTCAATATTTTATTTTAACCCTCTTGGCTTCCTGGATTAAAGCTGACAGAACTGTGCCTTGGTAAGGGTAGGTCAGGTATTTTGTAAGTTATTGATTCAAGTTTCAACTCCGTGGTCCTTCAGGTGATAACTGATGATCTTATTACATTGTAGGCTATGAAAAGACATGAATCTCTTATGAGCATAAACTTGGAGAAGAAAGCCCAGTGGAAAGCAGAAGGTACAGCTGCTAAACCATAGAGGAGGAAATGAAGAGATCAAGGAGTGGGGTAGAAAAGCAAAGTGCCTTTCAGCACTGAGAGGAGGATATCATCACAGCTTTCCTGTATGTTAGTTCTGTACACTCATGTTCAAGAAAGAATGAATATGTTGTCCTGTAGTCAATAAAAACACAAATACCTGTTTTCTTTTCCTGATAACTGCCCCTTTCTTCCAAACTCTTTTCTTCATGGTTAGTGGGACAGGACACATGAGCACAGTGGATAAGCCATGTAATTGTTTCCCATGTGCTGTGCACCAGACTAGGCAGCTTTTAAAGTACTGCAGGACCTGTACCTGCATTCTTGGTACCAATCCTCTGCAGGAAGTCTCATGTTCTTACTTAGCACTTACAGGAAGGTAACTGTAACACAAAAGAATGGTCAGTTGGTTTCCACTTGTACAAACAAAATACCTTCACTAGCCACTCATCCACTATAACTGACTATTTCAGGTTTCCTCAGCAAGAATGAACTGTATTTATTTTCTATTGGTACTGGCTACTCCAAATAATCCACGTTCCTCTCTGTGCAAGACAGAACAATTATTAAGGGAGCCCTTGAGCCAAAAGTTACTGTCTGACCTGCATTAACATCAGCACAATGATCCTAAGGTATTAGAAAGCCTAATTCCCTGGTCTAACATTTGTTTAAGTGAGGGGTAGCTTCCTGTGAAGAACTGCCAGCCTTCAAGAAAAAGAGGAAGGAGATGAAGAATGAAATAGCATTCCAGAGAACCACGGTGTTGCACCTGACACCTAAGAGTGGTTCCAGCAGAGCTGGCCATGAGATGCGAGAACATCCAAGCTGAGGGAACAGAGATGACTGTTCTGAGGAATACTGAGCAACAGCTTCAACATGTACTGTCAGAGTTACTGTTTAGAGGTACATGAGTATGAGAAGCCAATTAGGCATTCCTGCTCTCTGCTACTAAGCTCTTTCTTTATGAATCTCATTTACATTTATATGTATTTTGCTCTTTTAAATTGTTGTCTGTGCTTTCATCATACTAGGCCCACCTAGAGATCACCTGCCCAAAGAGTGCTATTTCTGGCATTGAGCCCAGTCACACACTATTCATGTTCAAGAGCCTGCAGCAACCAGGTGAAGTATTTTCCTTCCTCCTTTCAGTTCATTTGGAAGGAAATGCAGATTGGAAGTGTCAGGACTGCTCAAAACTATGTTACTGCCCAGCACTGCCCTGCTGACTGGCCCTGGGGACTCCAAAACCACAGGAGATGTATCAGCTTAACAAAATTAGCTTGTGAACTTTCTCAGAGTGAGAGAGAGATTATTTTTGTTGTACCTCTAAAAATCAGCAATAGTGCTGAATAATCAAAAGCCCTACAAAAATGCAGAGTACATCTTCACTAGCTGCTGCAGTTCATTTATGAATTGCATTTCTGGGTACCACGGTGAGATGTAACCCATCAGACAAGCTGTGTAGTCAATCCCACCACAGAAGTCACAACCTTCAGGTGATACAATGACCTGTCATCAGATTCTCTGGATGGAAATTATCTTGACTACACTGTCAATCAAGCAGAGCAGGATTGCACAGATTTGTCCACTTAATTAGCACTGAATGCAAGCCATGTTTAATTTCACTGCAGGTATATGAACAGGTTTTCCATGACAATTCCGGTTCCTTGCCACTCCAGCAGGCACACGGGTGGGAACCAAAACAAAATCTCGCCTGATTACATGCCTGTGGTCATGTATGTACTAAATGACACCAAAAAAGAGAACATGCATTTCAGACATCATTTCAGGTTTCTGTGAAGAAAAACTTGTGATTTATGCTTGGTGATGGCAAAGCTTAAAACTGTGCATCTCAAAAATATCACCCTTTCAATACACATCTCTGCACTCTGTGAACAGAACTGGCAGGTACCTCTCCTAGTTTTGGAAATAAAACTATTTGGACTCGTCCAGCTGGTAAAGTACTTCAAATAAAAATACGCAAAACAGCACTTTGAAAGCAACACTTTAGAGCAGCAACAGTCATCAGCTTTTCATTTTACTTAAATTTCTATAAGCTTTATGCCATTTACTCAAAAACTGAAGTCTGGTTCAGTGGTTTGACAAAAGCTCCACGTATCCTTCTGCCACCCTGGTGCTTCCACCATTTCAGAATCTGCCATGAAGACTCTGCATCACTGCCCAACTTTGTGTTTTCTTTCAGCTTCTGCATAGGCTCAAGTCTCAACCAAAGCTCAAGACAATGGGCTTTGTGTGGTCTCCAGCTTGCTCCCAACCACTGTACTGTTTTCTTTGCTAGTAGTTGGGTACCATAAAATGATGTAAATCTTTCTCAGCGAGGCAGGGAAAGGAACCACCTCTTTCCTGGTGTGAGGGCTTCCAAGAAGCACTTCTAAAACACGGACAGTGGTTACAAAACCAGCACATTTCTGGCCAAAGCAGCCAGTCCAGCTGACAGAAGAACTTAACACCCCTCAGATCACTGAGAGCTCATGGCTTCAGCCCAAAGCCTTTCAACAGTGCACGACGGAAGGAACATACTAAGCCTTAAATGGTACCTCATTTTCTTTCTTCCCTTTGGCTTGGTCTGTAACATCATTCCCATTTATCCAGAACAATCCAGTTTACCAATCTTATACCATGTGCCTTATTGCTGTACCTGATCCAGAGGCAACCGAAACTTCCTAATGCAGCAATCACCTGACAACTCCAACACTGCCTCAGTGGAACGTGCAGGAGCCATAGCAGGATGCGGCTACAGCAGTACACAGAGAGGTCTTGCTTACTTTTCTACTAACACTCAGGCACCTGAAGGAAGACCTTCAAGTCTAAAATTGGCATGGGAGAGTACCAATGGTGTGTTGTGCCAATCTCCAGAAGCAAAAAAAAATCATAGTGGAAGATGAGGATTTACTTTAAGCTGGCCTAAGAGATCAAAGTGCACAGAGGTAAGACAGCTGTTCTGGAAGGCTCCAGAGAAGCAGAGAAGTGTATTGCCAGGAGCACTGTCACATGTAGTGGTGACCATATGGCACAGTGTAGTTCTTCAATAGTCTTGGGTGCTGACAGTAAAAAAAAAAGCAGGTCCAAGAACACGTAGGTCCAAGGTCACTGCCTTCCTCCCTCCTTTTACCATTAGGCAAAGGGTCTTCAACCACCTGTATTTGGCTGGCATCAAGGAACAAACACAGGAATTTAGGAACAGGCTGAAGTCTCTGGGCAGCAGTTCCCTCAAATGATTGTGTGATACCTTCCCAGGAGCGCCAGGTGCTGGCCCTGGCTTAGTTACTGATCTTTCAATAACCTGCTCCATCATCCTTTGTATCCTCCTGAACCCAAGACACTGACCTTGCCTGCCGTGTTCCAGTGGGAACTTTACCAACAGAAAGAATGATGGCTCCTGTTTGCTGCCCAACCAAAACTATGACTTTAATGGCATTACAGGTCTGTGTGCTAGACTGCTAGATAGCAATTTCAGGCATTCCTGCATCTGCCTTTCTCTAACACCCAGTTTAAAACAGACATTGTTAAAATCTCAGTGCAGTGCTTCTACATCATTCCTGATGTTTCAAAAAGAATTCAATAAATCCTCATTACCAGCCTGTGAGGCTTTTGGAAGATGCTTAAATCAGACCTCCACAAGCAGACAGAAAACAACACGTGTATTTCAATTTTGAAGAAAATATGAGACACTTTTCTAGCATTACATGCTGCCTGACAGAGCTAAAAGAAGAACCCAAGAACTCTAACAGCTCCCTCACCCACCCTCTACATGAGACCATGCTGCCTGTTCTTTAGACACAAACCAACAACAGATCATTCAAAACACAGCACGACCTTCACTAAAGTGGCAGCTAGAGGCATTCTCTGAGATGGTCCCTGTCTGAGCACATCCTTCAGGAGAGCAGAGAATACTGGTTTCGGTGCTTCTAGCAGGGGACACAGCCAGACAGAACTGTGTTAGGAAGCAGTATTCAAGCAATATGATATGATGATCCTCATACTTTCACTGGCACTTTTCCTCCAAAACAGTCCTTCATCTGTGGCCTGAATGTTATTTATTAGATGGGTAACGTTACACTACATGTTTGGCTCTGTTAAAATTCAAGTAGTTTACTTGCCCTTGGCTTACCAAGTAATTCTGACCAGTCTGTATCAATTAGCTTTTCATTTTATAATTCACAAGTCTGATCTCCCTTCTGTACCCATTTAATTTGCAGCCTTTGTTAGAAGTAGATTTTGTTTCTTTTCAACCTATTAATAAGGCTAAGTAAAGCAACACCAAGAACTGGTTGCTGGAAGATCCTGATGGAAATACACTCAATTAAGCACCATTTAAAATTACATTGAGACCTGTAAGTTAGCCACATTTTAATCCATTTAATGTGTGCCATGTTGCTTCTTGTATTGGTGTGGTTTTCACTCAAAATATTATGCAGTACCAGCGAAATGCCTTACACAAGCCTTAAGTATTTAGGACAACAATATTACCTGCGTCAACCAGGCCTGTCACTTCAAACGAACATACCAAGTTTAAAGATTTATACTTATCTGCTCTGAATTCACATATCCATGGCAAAAGTAACAAATACTGGCCAGGCTCCTTACACAGGAAGGCACACCAGTCAGCTTAAATGGACTCTTTTTTAATTCACTCATTTAGAGGCAATTGTCATTACTTTCTTGGGGGGCAGGGGAGGGAAACGCCAATGCACCACATTGTTTTCACTAGCCTGGAAGAGAAAACACTTATATATATAGATATATAGGTATGTATATATATACACACACTTTATGCATGTGTGTATATATATGTGTGTGTGTATATATGTATATATACACGCTAGTGTATATATACACAGAATATACATATATGAATATACAGAATATATGCACACACACTTTGCTCAGATTTGTTTACAAAATATGTAGCATTTTTATACCATCCAATAAGAGGTACATGGTTTTAAACAAATCTTATAGAAATGACATGTTATTGGAAATTTACACGTAAAAAAATCCAGCACAAAAAAATCCAAAAGCTAAAACAAGATTTTGCTACTAATCAGTGCTTCTATCACCCTTCAAGAAAAGAGAAACACAGTTATTTATATGTGATGTAAAGGCAACATTGAGGGGCTTTTTTGCTTTTTTTAAATTAACCACCAAATTTAACCCCCTAAAATTACAAAGAATTGAAGTCCATTTACAGATCAAGTGCAGTAAACTAAATGTTCCTTCAGCACAAAGCAGCACTAGAGAAAATAACTGGGAGAAGGAAAGTGGAGGCCAACTGGCTTAGCTAGGGAGGCAGCAGGTGGCTTCTGCAGTGGCCACACAGGTCAGAGTCTCCATCCTGAAGCACAGACAGAAGACTTTATTTAAATAATGGTCACACAGAGCTGATGTTCAGGCCTTTGCCTAGCTTCTTTCAGCAGTATGACAAGTGACTTATGTGTTTTTATAACTGTATCCAATGGGCTGGTTTTGCTTTTGCAGTGGCTTATCACTGAGTCAGGAGGATCTTGAAGACAGTTCTGCCACAAACATTTACCACAGGTACATGACGCTGCAGTTGCCAGTGGCGGTTTTGAAATGTTTACACTGGACAAATGTGTGTTCCAAGCATCCAAAATGGCTTGAAAGAAGATAGCCCGATGCAGGGGGAAGCGGACGGCCTAAGGAATCCATTGCAGTCTCCGAAGGGGAACTGCCACTTTCAATCAGGCAGCATCTCCCCAGCTGTGTGAAGATTTTGGTGTCAATGTCAGCTGAACTCAGTGAGGAGTGGCTGGCCTTTGCATCAGAGGTCTGTGATCCAAGCAGGTTGCAGAGCCAAGAACATGCTGCTAGCAGAAGGGCAGTCTCCAGCTGCACGGAGCAGCTGCCATGCAGTCAATGATGCCTTACAGATGTCACCTGGAGGAACCATGCGTTCCACGCTAATTCACCTGAAGTCTCATGAACAGCAAAAGGGAAAAGTGAAATGAGAGGGCCAAGTGGATCCAGATGTAATAGTACTATCCTGCAAACGTAGTGTCATTTTAGTTAAATAAGGACTTTGACCAGGAGGACTATATTCCATCAGGTGAGCTGGAGAGGAAGCTCTTGTCTCATGAAAATGAAAAGGAGATCTAACACTCCTTGTGCCAAGTTTTACAAATTAACATTTCTGTATTCAGAAGTTAACTTTTCAGAAGACAAATCTGTTCAAGTCACGCTGTGTAAAAATGTAAAGAGGCAGACAGGAACTTTTCAGCCATAACTAGAATACCAGGGACCAGGCTCTAGAGCACGGAGCCGGAAAGGGCTTGATTTTTAAGGAAGGCCCAGCTGGATCATTCTGTGCTGGCAAGCAGAAGTGGGGGCAGTTTCTCCATTCTAGAAGCTGTTTTGGAAAGTCATTTCTGCAGAGGTGTTAAGAGTGACCTATTCACAGGTTCTTTTTTTGTGGATGGAGAGGAAAAACTGGAAGGTATACAAATCTCCACAGTGGTCTGCAATCCAACTTGGGAGCTCAGTGTTGAGACGGGATGGGGCCAGATGTGTTCAGTTTTCCTAAGAACCACAAAACATGTCCATTGCAGCCTGTTGTTGCAGGGGATAGAGAACTTACTCCATTGTTTGTAACACGTTCCTCATGCCAATAACCCTAGCTGGCACATACAGCAAGGTAGATAGATTGCGTGTGAAGGTTTAATGCATCTCTCACAGCTGTCCAAAGAGGCATCCAGGGGAGAACATGAGGGATGAATTCAGCTACGTTCTCAGAAAGGCCAAATGTCTCCCTGGACTGCAGGCACGCTCTGCAGCAAATACAAGAGAAAGGCAGCCTTCTCTTGGATGCCAGGAGTGGGGGGCCAAGTGGAGGAGGGATTACTTTCCTGTAATAGGAACAGGGAATATCTCAAAATATAGAAAGGTGCCTCAACTCCACAAAGATGACAGTGGAGAGATTCAGAATCTAGAGGAGAAGGGTGATTCTGGTGACCCCTTGCCAAAGGAGGGGGCATCCTGCCACGGAGAGCCAAAGTTTTCCAGACGTATGTAAGAGCATGTGCACAAGGCAAGCAAATGAGCGCAAACAGGGTTATGGAAAACATTGAGAGAATCACTCCACGGGTGGCTTGTGGCTCGACAACAGGATTGGCTAGGTAGAGGAGCACACAGCACAGGGGCACCTCAAAGCTGGAAGCCTTCCATGGGAGCCTCACACTGCTGGAAGATGTACTGTTGCTGGTTGATATCCACTTGTGGGGCAATGCTGCTGTCTTCATCCTCTGTTCCAAAGTAGTGCTCAATCAGATCAAAGGCCTTCTGATAAATCTCTTGATTCTCATGGCTCTGCAGGAATTCGATCTTGTCCAGGCCTGCAGAGAAAAGCAGTACATAAAAGTTACAGGTCAGTTAAGGGATATGACCACGATAATTTTCAGTGCGTTCCATGATTCTCTCCCACCTTCAGAAACAACAGGCTCCTCTATGGAGACCTGTATCCAACTTGTACTTTCCAGAACCAAGGAAAGCCAGTTTGAACCGCAGAGAGCTTTGTAACTATGTGTTTTGTACTTTCTGTCTGCCTTTACCCTTTCACTCAAAGATTAAATCAACAAGTTTGAATGGGTAAAGAACAAAGTCTCAAACTCAAAGACTTTTTCTGAAGAGACTTTTAGGACTATGTTTCCTGAAAGTGTGTTCACAGTGCTTTCTTCATGAAGACTGTGACTACAGAATCACCTACGTGTAAGCTGAAAGAGACTTCTGATAATCATCTAGTCCAACCTGCAGCCCATCCCAGCACTACTAACCAACACCAGATTAGATCTCATGTGTCTAGACAAGTATTCCAAACTTCCAAGGACGGAGACTCCATTTCCTAACCTGTACAATATACGTGCATACAATGCAGTTAAACTCAGGCAACCAGTTTTTGGGCAGGCACCACAGGATCACAAGGGCAAACTCAAGCCTTGAAGTCAGATACAAAGAAAAATAATATGGCAAGGAATGATGCTATAATGAAATTCAAGTGTTAGCAAGCCATTCTAGTAAATCTCTACTACTGGGAATTGTAGTGGTTTTCTTGTTAACACCTTTTACTCTGTACGTACCAAGAAAATAAGATCTGCACGTTCTGTCTCCAATGTATACACAAAGATAATGCAGAAGATGGAGTACTCTGGAGACTTATCAAAGAACAGGTTATTTTCAGTAAGGGTGATAAGGTAATTAACAGAACTGGGCCTGCTGAGACTCCAATGGGTGTGTGACCATTTCTGTATCCCCTCATTTCCCCAGGTGTTTTGCTCATACCATACGCTTCTTCAATAAGAGCGCAGTAAGGATTAATGCCAGTGCCGCTGCGTTTGGATTCCTGCTCTCCAAGCCTCAGGATGTTCTCCAGCCCATTCAGTGCTACTTGCACAATCTTTGAGTCCATTACTGTAAGGAGG
Source organism: Nicator chloris (assembly GCA_013400495.1). Taxonomy (NCBI): domain Eukaryota; kingdom Metazoa; phylum Chordata; class Aves; order Passeriformes; family Pycnonotidae; genus Nicator; species Nicator chloris. The sequence continues at coordinate 20,083 of WAAE01024013.1, forward strand.
TCACAGAGTGGTTTGATGCATCCCAGTTCTACTAAATACCTGAAAAACATCACATGGAACCCAGTAAATTGTCTGCAAAATTATAATTGGTGTAGCCATTTAAGCACTTAGTATGAAGGTCAAACAAATCAAAACAATCAGATAAAGTATCAACTTGACTGGAAAAATTAGAGAAATTACAGACGTCTATTTCTATCTAGTCAATTCTGCTGAAACAATAAAAACTTTAAAATCCTTTCTCTGTCTCACTCTCTCTATTTAGCTATAAAATAATTATTTCTATATTTCTATAATGGTAACTTATAAATATCTTCTGTAAAGAGCGGTTATATTAATTTAACATGCTTGTAAAGTCTTTTTTTTTTTTAATACAAAACTGCATATAAGCATAATGTACTGGTATAAGCCAAACAGGAGAAACAATGCATGTGATGCCATTGTCCAAGGGGCTGAGCCATTCCTCTTCAGACTGTTACTGCACTCTGTTATACTCTACACCCCTCAGAAGTTAGTTTAAAAGCTGCATTTAGTTTTTTTTCACATAAGACAAATGGTTCAATTATGTAAATAAGTATTACAGCTGAAATACTTTTATGATTTCTCCCTGAAGGAATGAAAGGCTCATTCATAACAAGGAGATGGTGTCTCTGGATACAGCATTGAAAGCATACAGAAAGCTTTCTCAGTTTCTAGGCTGATAGTTTGTTTCCTTGCACAAACACTAACTCGGTCTATTGCATTGAAAGATTGAAACTATTTCATACTTGATCTGTTCGGCAGAGCCTCCTGACGTTGCATTTGTGATTGCCCAGGCAGCTTCCTTCCTTGTCCGAAACTCAGCCGTTTGCAAAATATTTATAAGGGCTGGGAAGATATGGGCATCTATGACTGTCTGCAAAAACAAATGATATGGCAAGGTCATAATAAAAATTATAAGTAACTTCTTTGTCCTGAGTTAGTTAATGTCCATGCCCAGCATAACACATTAAACAACAAAATGCCACTTTATCAAAGATCAAAACTATAAATCAGTTTTCAGTTTTACATTCAAAACCTTAGTTATTGCTGTGGTCCGTTCTTGTTCTAAATCAATTCAAAACACATTCAGACTCAAGTGACTGCCATATCTAATGAGTTACTTAATCATACCCTGACAGCAAAAGAATGCCATACTTCCCTTATTTTTCCAGGTAGTGAACCTCTCAGCTATTAATTCAGTAAACCATGAAGTCATTAAGATCCCCTAAACTTCATAGGCCTGTGTGCTGTAATACATTTCCAGTGGGTGAGACGACTGAGCAAAACTGACCATATAAGAACTGCTTAAAACAAGCAACCACCTGGTGAAAAGACAAAGCACTGAAGGTTTGGCAGTAGGGTTCTCTGCTCAGCTCAACAAAGTGATAGAAGCCAAATGAGCATTTGGGCAGCAATTCTGAGTTTCTGGTAACTCCTTCTGAAAACAGCCTTTTGCAATAAGACAAAAATTAAACCAGTTTTGTTACACACCTATGACAAGGACTTGAAATACTTTGATCAGGATCATTCAAACAAGCAAGATCTTAGGATTAGTTTTTTAATCTATCGCTTTACAAGTATAAATCATCACAGAACTAACAAAGGGAAATCCAAAGAAAGCCGAAAAGATCCTTTTCACAGAGCTCTGTCGAAGAAAACAGATTACATACAGCAAAAAGCTACAGTCAATTCACAGTGTGAACAGCTAACCTGGTAAAAATAAAACAACTGTTTGTTATTTCCACATTGCCTCTGCTTTGTAAATCCATACAGACTATCAGTTGTACCAACAGGCCCACAAACACTGTCTCCTATGCCAAAGAATCCACACTTCTGGTACAGCAATCCGGGGTCCCCAAGGAAAACTATTACTTCCATCATGCCATGTTGTATTACATTTGTATATTGCCAAGAATATTTGAAAAAGTATACTTAAATAAAATTTTAGAACATGACTGCTGAGAGTGATAGGTCATAAACAGGAGCCAGCTATTTAAAAAACCAAAGAAGATAAAAGAAAGTCTCTTAAAAAGAGATGCATTTTACCCCCTCACATATTTTACTGCAAAAAAACCCAATTAATTTGCAAAATTATCACTGTAAGGCTATGTGGAATATGAGAGCATCTGCTTCATTAAGGTTATGAGATCAAGGACCTTTCCAGGTCAAAGGCAGATACAAATAACAGGAAAGTGATAAATAAAACACACAGTGACACAAACCTGATAGACAAGGGATAAGGAAATAATCACAAAGAAGAAAAGGTTCCAGTCACTAATTAATAGGTCATTAAGACACTGCAGGCAGAGCCAGCCTGGACTTTGTAACCGATGACAGAGACAAGTGCAACTGTGCAAAACTTAATAACAGATCTTTTCTTAACTATTTTACCAGGTAATCACTCTCTCTATCCCACCTGAGCACTGTAAGGATTAGGTGCTAGGAACTGAGCACGACTCACTTTGGGACAGGAATTGGACCAGACCTCAGGAAAACCTCTTGTGTCTGTGGGGCCAGTAGCTAGTGTGTCTCAGCAGCTCAAAGGGACAGGAAATCAGGTCCCATAAAACGTGAATTTGGGGTCAGCAACTGGTGTCAGGCCTTGGATGAAAGGGGCCCTGCAACTGGAGGAGATGAAGGTCTCAGCATCCACCACTGGGGCAGGATCGCAGCCCACAGGGCCCATGTGCCTGGATGCCAGCTACTAGGGGGACTGGAGCAAAGTTCGATGAAGATCCCAGCACCTCAGGTGCAATGGGACTGCGGGTCACAGGACCCATCTGCCTGGGCACCTGCTGTGTGTGGTGGGGGAATTTATGTTATCCCCAAAAGCCATGGTGGGTGTGGAAGATCACCGTCTGTTTAGATTGCTGGCAAACTGAATGGGCAGCAACTGGGAGGCCCAGGATCCAGGCATGGGCAGTGGGTTTGTGCCGATATTCAATGGGTCTGCAAGCGTGGAGATGCCCAAGACAAACGTGTGCATCTGTTTGCCAACGAGAATCAAGCTGAACCAGCCTATGAGTGGAACCCAAGCATGGGGAGTTAAGAGAGCTCCTGATGTAGCCATGGACAGCAGCTGAGCAGAGAGCCCACACTGGTACTTGAGATATCTGGGACTGTGCACCTAGAGAGTGAGAGCATAAGTGTTTTCACCAGTGAACTTCAGTCCTCATCAGATGGAAAGGAGAAAGGGACTTGTCAGCCTACACTTTGCTTCATGTGAGTCCAGAGAATTCTACACAAGGGTGTTGTTGAGGCAGAAGCCCTCAGAAGAACAATGTGTTACAGGTTGTCAAGCATTGCCTACTGAAAAATCCTGATATGGATCTAGGATAGGGATACTTGAGGGCATTAGGATTTTACTATCGTGGCAAAAAACAAATCAAAAAAATCTCATTATCACTTCTTAAATCCTCTCCCCAAAGCAATCCTTTTACAGGAGATTCATTTCTGTAGAAAGTGTCTTCTTAAAGCCAACTTCTATAAAAAGTACTAAAATCAGAGTATGTTACATGATAGTGTGCAACTAAATCAGCACACCTTATCTGACAGGCAGTAACTAACACTTGAGTCTTCTTACTGCCAAAAAAAAAAGTTACCTTTAAATGTTTCAACTTGGAACTTGTAAAATAGTAAGCCAATTCCAGAATAAAGGGAACTAGCAATAGGAGGACAATTAAGTGGGAGAAACACAAAAGATTGTTACTGCTTTTCTTCTGGCTCAATCAATTTTTGAACTCTTTGCTTCAGTCCTTGGATGCTTCAGTTCAGTGGGTAAAATTACTCTTCTTAAGAGTGGAGAAATACACATTCAAACCTTCTCAGAAAGAACTGAATCCAGATCTCACATCTCTTGGCTGAGTGCTCTTACTTCTATTTCTATTGTATAAAAGGCTATGGGGACCTTGCTTCATTTCTGCTCTACAATGAAGCTGGCTATCTCTACCCAAGCAGAACAGGCTAAAGCACCACAATAAATCACAGCCTCTCATAAGGCACTTCTCTCAAAGAGACTGACTCAAGAGAGATGATTACCAGTCAGTATATTTTTATGTTTTCCATTGCCTGGCAGGCAGCATAAGTGTTGCCACCTCACCCTAGCATGAGCCTTAGTGAAAAGTTCTCAACTGTCCCTCTGTAATACAGCCAAGCTTTTCCACTAGCACTCTCTCAACACTTGATACTCTCAGAGCTCAGGTTTAAGAAAAAAAATACATTAACTAGGTCAGAAAATGGTCTGTTTTAACCTTAATATCTTCACTAGATTTCAAAAGTCTAGTTAAGCTCAGCAAGGGCAGAAACAATAAAGTACCAATACACAATAAGTGCTAGGCAGCATCTATTATTTACACCCTATGACTTGTAGCCTGCCCACAGCAGTTACTCTTGAAAGTACCCTAGAATGCCTAAGGATCCCATCTCTCTGATATTTTATGTGGAAATAACAGTTACTGTGGAAACAGGTCATGTTTCTCTTTCAGGTAAACTTCTTTTAAGTGATAAAATAGTAAATGCTAAAACAAAATTTGATTTTGTTCCTTTTTTTTTTTTTTTTTGGTTTTGAAGAAAAGCAAGCCTCAGGCAGAGCAAAACCCTAAACAACTGTGGCAGGATGAGGCACTTAAAACTTCTAAGGATTTAGATTGGCTTAATTCAAATTACTTTACATTTTTAGCATTCCTATACTGTGTGTGCCTGAAGTGGAAGTGTGTTGAAGACTAAAGAAGTATAGTGCATAGAAAATGCTCAAGATAAGCATAGATTTCAAACAAAAGGAACAGAGTTAAGGGATTTCAGTTCAACAAGAACTTGAAAAACATTAAAGAAATAAAAAGGTTTTAGGCTACTACTACTAGGCACTGAGATGCTATCTAAAAAATACATTAGAAATCTCTTTTTTGCACAATAGGTAATCCAAAGCCCATCCTTTAATGCATTAAATTAACACTGAAGTTTTTGCCCAACTGCATCCATTGGTACTTGTTGCAACTGAACCCCATCTTGAGTTATAACTACAAGTCTTTTGGAAAACCAAAACTGAATTTTAACTGAAATTGACTTTTAATTGAAATATGAAATTTCAAATTTAATTTGTAATGCTCAGTACTTCAGCAACCTTGGCCCTCACTTCTAAAGTGTCAACTTTTCTGTGTTTGGTTTAGGGTGTGTATGTTGTTTTGGTTTGGGGTAGTTTTTTTAATAGTTTGTATCCCTGTGATGTAGTCCTCTAGGATGGTTGCCTGTCTCTTGGAAACACTCTACCTGTCTTATTTTAATCAACCTTCTTCACTTCACAGTACTGGATTTTTAAAGAGTGAAGCTAGATTACAAAAATGAATTTTTTAAGTATCATTACACCTGCATGGATATTTAACCTAAATATGTTACAGTCGCTGTTAGGGAGGTCTTCAGCCATTGTGTACTAAATTCTTATTTTGAACTAGTCAATATCCTGCGAGAATTTGCTTCTCTCCCTTTGGGTTCCCACACCTAAATCACTTGTGATATGCCAACACACACATTTAGTGTGTACATGCTGGCATCAGGTATCTACATATCACTCATCTCATAAATGTGAAAGCAAACAAGTCTTACACTCTGACTATTTCCCTGCTCTTGCAAGCTCTCTCATTACCTTTAACAAATCGAAATTACAGTCACCATATAACTGGCAGCTGCAAATACAGCCCTATTGCTATGATCATTCCTCCTGGCTGGAAATTTTAGCTCATAGAGGCTTCTCAGTGACTTCCAGTTACCTTGTTTATTTATTCAATTTACAACTGCTTTATAAATAACACAGCAAATATTTGTAAGCTGAAACTACTTCATACTATGTCATGGGTACAAAGAACACTGCCTTCCTTGAGCCAGAGAGGAAGCACTTCAGATCTCAGTTGTAATGAACCTTTATGTTGTTGCCACAGAACCTAAGCCGATATCCTCCAAACTGTGTATAAAGCAAACTTCTAGCCAGTTTTACACAAGGCTGTTATTGCTGTCAGGAAGAACCTGCAGTATAATGAGCAGCACCTTGTTGAGCTCTCTCCTGCTTTTAGGGTCAGTCAATCCTAAAAAAACCAAAACAAAGAAAGAAAAAACCAAACCAAACAGACCAACCAACCTCCCAAAGGCAGTAACACATCTCTGACGGCTGTGGTTTTCAACCAGAATAGAGAAATTAAAGGTATTCTAGTTCTGCTGCCCTCAATGTGATATAAGGTATGCAGAAGCCTGAAAACAGATTTTGTGCTTAACCACAAAGTTAAATCTGAAAGAGATTAATCTTTGACTTTCACTAGTCTGCAAACTAACATGACCTTGTCAGCAATGCCATATTTTGCTCTTAATGGATATACTTTTAAAGTTCTACTACCACAAACACCATGTTAAGATTCTTAGGTTACTCATGCAAACTATGACATAAACTAAACACACTTCATATTTAAGCTAACTTGATGCCTGTATGAACCACAGCTCTGTGTGAATCATGTAATTCTTTTTCCATGTCTCCAGCACTATTTTTGGAGCAGTCCCCAGTGGTCTTTTTGGAGAAGAGCCTCTGACAACTCTGAGCTTGTAACTTTCACCACGTTTTGTAAAAATGCATTTCATTCCGGAGTCTTTAAAACTGACACACAATATATCATTTGCTACATTTGCCCATGCCACTCTTCTGTAAGGTTAAGAAACTCTAGAGAAGGAAAAATATGGCAGGGATCCTGTTGCTACCAAGCCTACCCATACTCAGACTTCCAGATGTTCTTGTGAAAATTTAAGGTATGTTAGAAAAGAAGTGAGAAGTTTCTTAACCTGTCAAGAGCAGAGAACTCCTATGATGTCTTCACTGTCAGACATGGAAGACTGTGTCTGATGTACTGCCCTCCATAGCTTTTCAACGGGTTGCGAAGTTAAGACACAGAACATTTTCTGAGGTATGTGACAGCCTTTCATACCCCTCAGAAGGGTCGACAGTCAGGATTAAGCTTCTGTTGTGCAGTTCTCCTTCTGACTCCCAGGAAGATGTAGTTCCCCTTCTCCCTGACTGGGGAAGCTATCCACTGAAGTACAGCAAAGCTGTATACAAACTAGGAAATTAACAAACAAAAACTATACTTAGTGACAATCACGACTGCATCAGGATACACACATCCACCCCAAACCTTGAAAGCACAGAAATAAGGAGGGGGAAGACTGCTGTATTCCACCACACTTTTCTGTTGCCTAGGCACTGTTGATAACACACTCTGAAAGGCTTTCTGTTCCACCTTTGGTGGAAAAAAAAGCCCAAACTCCTGTGCTTTAGTAAGAGTCACCAAAGAAAGTTCAGCACGCACTTTGACACATTTCATGCATGTTAATTTACACTGCCTTAATGCTAGAAAGAGTTTACTTGATTGTGTTGGAGTGCAAATCTAATAGTGATAGGCTGCTGCCTTATCTTCTAGAAATGGCAGTGAAAGCCTTTGGAGTGTGCTACCAAACAGCATCAAAGACAGTATCAAAGTGGAGATGAATATAAAAGTCCTTCCCTCTGACTTTATATTTCTATACTTTACAGTGGGTGGATGGAGGGAGTGTAACCCAATGCAATCTTAGACAACACTAAATATAGTTCTGTCTGTTAACACTGGTTAGGTAAAATACCTATTAGATAAAAATATTTTAATGTCTTCTTGGTGTGCAGAAGGGATTGCTAGATTACAGCTTAAGCACTACCCAAGGTTCCATAGACATCCCAACTGCTCTGAAGCAACAGTCCACTAGTTAGATCAGCTGGTAACTTGCAAAAGTGTGGGTCATTGTGCCAGGCAGACGTAGAAAAAAAATTATCATGTGCTGAAATCACTCTTGTCTGATTTCTGGCCAAAGATTGTGCATGTTCAAAATCTGGTAAACATCACAGAGAGTGGAATAGATCTGCTCCAGTTTATGACCTCTAGTTGCAACTATTGAGCAATTTAGAGGGACTGGGAAGGAAGGAAAATAAATAATTTAATTTAGAGCTGCATCTAGTATCTTGGAATTCCTTCTGTAAGGAAGACCAGTTCTCAAGAAGTAATGTTTTAATTCATCACAATGTGAAATAAATGTAGAAAAAGAAAAAAAAAACTACCTCAACTCACAGATGAAATAGGTTCACCCACGAACTTACTTAAATCAAGTATTCATCTCAGATGGGAATCATCCTTTATCATTCACAGCAATTAAAAACAGACTACAGTTTTATTCTCCATTTTAGCACATGACCATCTTCAAGAAACATTTTACCAAACAGCATGCTTCAACTCCAGAAATCCTTTTTTTAAAGTGCTTTTCAGCTCAAATGTTTACAATGATTTTGCCATTAAATAGGAGTTGTCTGAAGTAATACCTCAAAGGTATTTTCTAAGAAATGCAAACTTAGCTCTGGAGCTGAAAGGAGGTTTCATCACACCTTGTATCTCACACAACATTCTCTAGGTTGGAACTACAAACTAAAGAGTCAAGGGTCTTTCTGGAACTTGTTACACATCTGTGATGAGACTTTCCTTTCAACACAAGGTAATCACTGCAATCACATCTGCAAATGCCCATTTTACTTCCAAGAAATACTGACTTTGAACTCTCCAATCAAGCATGTTGTAAGCATTCTCCACTGTGCTTTACTTCACAACTTTATCTAATGAGCCATTTTCTGCAGTTCCAAAAACCAAGGCCTCATGATGGACATGATTTGCAGTATGTCATCATTACCAGGACAGTTATATCCCGCTCACAATCAGAAACACTGGGTTTTAATTTAATTTTTGTAACTGTCAGTAGAGATTAAATTGCACTTAGACTGCACTTAGGGCAGTCATTTTTTCACTACAAAGCAAGTGTGTGCTTAGAGTTTAAAGGCAGATCAATTACTCCGAATGGGGCCTGAGGGACTCTTAAATGAAATACAGCTTTCACTTTTGAGCAGATGCTTCTTACATTCTTTTTCCCTGGACTTGCATAATGCACCAACACTTCCAACGTTGTCTGTGACATATCCTAAGGCAGCTGCTTTTAAGCTGAATTCTTTTAAATAAACATGTATTCTGGTGATTTGTTTGACACTGTTTTCTTCTGGATACAAGACTCCTGAGAAAGAGAGCTTCTATGCATATAATCACAAGTATTTTTCTATGCAGAGTCAAAGGGCTTTTTCTGCACTTTTAAAGAGTCACTGCTAGAAATGAAGATGCAATACTAATGGCTCATAGCAATAATTTCCTTCTCCCTTCTGATCTCACCTTTTCAAATCACCATGCAACTCTAATCTGTTCTCAATAGAAAGGCAGCTGATGTGTGATAAAATACCCCAAAACATTTCAGAACTGCTAAACACACACATGCATAGACTAATGATTTTGTTCAGGCAGATTAGGCAAATTCTGGGTCAACAAAGGAGAGGTTATTGTATCCTTACTCATTTTCAAATAAAGATGTGATAACAGTTTAGAAGACCAAGGATTACCAGGGATACAGGTAAGACTCTTCAGCTAAAGCCTCACTTGTGCCTGAGCAGTGAATACCAGGTGTAAGAGTACTGTGCAAACAAGGACAGGCACCTACTCCATTGGAAAACAGGACAATGTGGTACGGAGAATACTTACAAAGAAGCTGCAGAACTGAATACACTACTGCAATAGCTTCTGATGCACTAGAATTTCAAGTTACCTCTAGGACTCTTCATAACTGTATCTTCAGTAGGTATAGAATATGAAAAGAGATCCCAAAGTTTTGAAAAAATGCTCTAACTACTTTCCATTGTCACTTCTGGTATGTCTTTATGGAATGACTTGTATAAGTATCTGGCTTTCTAAAGCTCTTTTTAGGTTTGGAACATCCTTATACAATTACACATCCTGAAGCAACCCTCCAACAGACTTGAGAAAAGCCACAAACTTAAGACAATGTATTTGGTTGGACTGTTCCTCAGAAAACACTATTAGACTTTCCAGAAAAAGCAGAAATGCCCTTCTAAAGAGAAAATACTGTGTTTCGAAGGTGGCTGTTGAAGGGATAAAGAGCAAAAAAATACTCTTTACTGCAAGAAACACAAAGGCAAAAACATTTTTACCTTGGTACAAGCAGCAGTAGCTACCTTCTCTGCACTGTTACTTGCACAGCAATTACAATTGCTGATGTGGAGAAAAAAGCAGTGGTGCAGTTGCTGATTTTACACAGCACTTTTTGTTAGAAATCCAACTAATCCACAGATTAACACACAAACCACAATAAAGGCAGAATCAAAATTCTTGGAGCTCTACCAAGGTTAGATTGAGTAACCATATCGTCCTCTGTGACAAAAAACATGACCTCCAGTGGCAAAAACAAAATCCTGACCGAGAAAGCAAGAGCAAATACCACTATAGGGGGTTTCCTCACAGTCCCACTTCCATCTTAGTCACATCTTTACATCAAACAAGAAGGATCTACAGAGCTTTCCACCTTTGTAAGCTTTTGGGTTTTGCCTAACACAGGGCTCTCTGAATGTTAGATGAGCACTCACTCATTTTCAGGACTTTCAGCTATCTTAGCAAAGACTGCAGTATCTTTCACAAAGGTATTAACTTTATTTCCTATGCTTTCTGAGATGAAGCCCTCATTGAAGGTATTAAAGCTTTATGCAGCCCCTTCAGCGGCTGAATGTTCTTTGTAAAGGACAATGTAAACCGAAAAGATCCCAAGTGTCACCTGCAAAGGGTATAATACACTTATTCCTCAGGAAAAATATGCAGCCTTTGCACAGTCTTGTGCAAATTTTCTGCAAAAAGAGAAGTAATTCCACCCCATAGGTGAAGAGGGTTAACCACTTCATGCTAATTCTGATCATACAGAATGAGTAATCCGGAATCATCATTATAAGAGCAGCAATCAGGCTGCCTTCCAAGGAAAACAGAGGCAACAAGTATGCCTTGGCTACTTTTGCCAATATATTAAGAGATTTGGTTCACTTTCTGTGTAAACATTGTTTCATCCAGGTTACTAATGAGTTAGACAAGTATTTTGAGAGTCTAATATTTCTGACATTTATTGCCATGTTTCAAAGAAAAAATGTCTCCAGCCAGACTTTCATACATCCTCTGCAATCTCTGAAAATATTTTATGTATCCAGTGAGGGAGAAAAGAATTGAAAAACGTAACCTCAGAACTAAATTTGATTTACATAAGACTGTGATTCTACTGCTTTGATAGAAACACTCGTATTTATTAGATGAAGCCTGGTTTCAGGGCCAGGCTGGATAGGGCCATGGGCAATCTGATCTAGCGAATAGCATCTCTGCCCATGGCAGGGGGGCTGGAACTAGATGATCCCTTCCAAACCAAGCCTTCATGATTCGATCACTCACTACAATCTCTTTTTCCAGCACTTCTGCAAAAGAGAGGGAATGAGGTAGTATTTTTTGTATTGGGTTCGCATGGCAAGGTTTTGGCAGCAGTGGGGGGAGCTACAGGACTGGCTTCTGTGAGAAGCTGCCAGAAGCTCCCCCCGTATCTGACAGAGCCAATGCCAGCTGGCTCCAAGATGGACCTGCCACTGGCCAAGGCTGAGCCCATCAGGCACAGTGATAGCAGCTCTGTGATAACTCATTTAAGAAGGGGAAAACATTACTAATCCAAAGCAATTGCAGCCAGAGAAGAGAGGAGTGAGAATATGTGAGAGAATCAGCCCTGCAGACGCCAAGGTCAGTGCAGAAGGAAGGGCAGGAGGTGTTCCAGGTACAAGAGCAGAGATTCCCCTGCAGCCCGTGGTGCAGACCATGGTGAGGCAGGATACCCTCCTGCAGCCCATGGAGGTCCATGGGGGGAGCAGAGATTCACTCGCAGCCCATGGAGGAGCCCAGAGAAGGTGGATGCCTGATGGAGTCTGTGACCCCACGGGAAGCCCACGCTGGACCAGAGTCCTGGTAGGACTTGTTGCCCCTTGGAGGGAGAAGCCCACACTGGAGCAGGTTTGCTGGTGGGACTGGTGACCCCAGAGGGGTCTCCCATGCTGGAGCAGCCTGTTTCTGAAGGACTGTCTCTCATGGGAGAGACCCCATGCTGGAGCAGGTGAAGGACTTCCCTCCCTGAGGAGAAAGCAGCGGCAGAAACATCCTGTGATGAACTGATTGTATTCTGCACTGCCAAGGAGAGGAGGAAAAGAATTAGGGATAAAGTTAAGTCTAGAAAGGAGGGAGGGGTGGGGGAAAGGTGCTTTTAAGATTAGTTTTACTTCTCACTATCCCACTCTTGGTTTTGACTGGTAATAAATTCTAATAATTTCTTGAGTCTGGTTTTGCCTGTGACAGTAATCCGTGAGTGACCTCTCCCTGTCCTTAACCTCAGCTCATGAAACTTCCCTTGTATTTTCTCTCCCCTGACCAGTTGAGGAGAAGTCATAGAACAGCTCTGGGGGACACCTGACATCCCATCAGGTCAAACCACATCCCTGAAAGATAAGCAAAAATTCCCTAGCACAGTTGTTCTTGAACAAAACTCCATATTCAGGGAAAACAAATTATATTGAGCTGTTTCTTCCTCATCTAGCCAAAGACTTTTCTCTGGGGAAAAGATGTTCCATCTCTCTCATTTATATCACCTGGAGACAAGTCCTGGGAATTCTTCCTGATGGCTGACACTCAGTTCAGACAACAATCTGATCTTTTGGAGCCTAATTGTAATGACTGACACAATGGAGTGGGACTCATTTGCTTCTGTGTTCTATCACTGAATATGAAGGGATTACAACATTTAGTGTAATCAGAAAGGGCAGATCCCAGGACAGTATGTTAGATGGCCATTTCTGGAAATTATAAAAGGAATTTTAAGAAAATAGAAACAGAAATAAAGTACTTTCAAATGTATGTCTGTGTTTGATGGCAAAACCAAGAAATACGTGAAATTACTTGATTCTCGAAGTTTGTAGCCTATTGTTTTCATACTTGAGAATTTCTGTATCTTAGTGTATCTGATTGTCAAAAGCACAAAACAAATTATTCAAGACAAAATACTCGAGCTTAGCCACGTTTTGGCATCTTCTACCATGACTGTCTTCCCCCCTTATAATGTGTAGAGGATTAGAAAATTAAATTATTTTAATTTGGAGATGACTGGGCCATTGAAATAGTCTAATTACAGACACTAATGTATTTCTTGTATGTAGTTATGTATCTGTGACAGTGCATACACACACATATGCACTTTATGCACAAAACACCATCTGTCTTCCTTTTGGTCTACAGGACAAAGATTACTGATCATAGCTGAAAAGGTTACCTGGATCTGGGCTTTGTTTCCAGCTGTTATATTAGATATTGTCCAGCATGCTTCTTTTTTGATAGATTCTTTTGGGCTGCTTAGCAAGTGCAGCAAACTCTGCAGGGCTGAACAATTCAGAATTACCTGAATACAACAGGAAAAACAAAACAAAATACCTCTTAGAAGAAATTTAGGATAAAGAACCACAGGAACAAGAAATACAGTGTCTTGAAAATATAAAAAGCATACCCCATTAGATGATCACAGATTTTTTTTTTAAAAATCACTAAACATACACAAAAAAAACCCAGCAAGAATTAAGAAGTAAACCTTTGCTGGAAAACTGAAGAGCAAAACTACCAAGTCTTTCAGGTGAGAGATCACACCTTCATAACGATTTCAGTGTGATCTGAAAACAAGAAGATACTAAGCACATTATGACCAAACAAAAACAAAATTATGGTATTTTCCTGTATTTTTGCACAATTGTAAGTGCCAACTACATCTGTTTTCCACACCTGCTGGCACTGTGGTGCAGAGTGTGACCGCTGCTGTATCCAGTGACATTATGCACGGACAATTCTTATTTAAAAAATTACAAAAATTGCAAAAACGCTGCGCTTTTACAGTGCAGAAAAACTGCAGCAAAATTTCCATTTCCTAAAAGACTGAAGTACAACAGAAAATCCCCCAGAACTTGGATGTTACAAGACAGCACCCTTGATTATGTCATGTGTGATAGTGAAAGACTTTTTGACCCTCTAAAAGGGCATAACAAGACTCAAAAAATGAAAAATTAACCTTTTTTAAAAAATTAAATTCTAACTTCTAACAATGAAGCCAAAAATTGGGAGAGTATACCAAGGAGCACAGTAGTTTTGCCTTGTGTGGCAAAAGCAGACACTTTGGAAAGAACAGTGTGGTACAGAATTTCATGGGAAATACTCCAGAGTCAAGCTGAATCATGGGCATGACTTCTGATCATTTAATCTGAGGACTTAATTCCCTTGCTTGTATCCCCCCTGCTCCATAGTCTTAAAATCTTTGTACTCCCCACTAAGATTAAAAAAGCAAAGATTATGGTTCAGGATTTTATCAAGTGTCTGCTGGGACAATTTTTTTTCTTCACGTATACTATCTATGGTTTTAGCCATGTTCAAGCACTGGCAATTGTCAATAGCTGAATATGAGAGAAAAAGTAAAAGTAAGTTTGTGCCCAAAGGTTTTACAGAGAAGTTCTTCAAGAACTGTCTTGTATGTTGCATTCATATTCAGAAATGTATCACCTCTCAAAGATGGGCTCTTCCTCCTGATTACTGATTTTTACATGCATCCTCTATCACTTTTTAGCATACAGCACAATATGCAGGCAGGACTATCAAACTACCCCACCTATACAGTTCTCTAGGATTTTAGGAAAGCTCATGGTATGCTCCTCAGAAAAAATCATGAACAACAAAAAAGTTTAAACTATTTTTTAATTAAAATCTAAGATTTATGCAGTATTTAATAACCTGCATTGCATGTGAATTAGTGATCCCTTGTGGTTTTACCTTTAATGAAATTATGAAATCACACCTTAATCATTCTTTATGTCTTATCTGCAAAACAAATGCCACTGGGAAAAATACAACAATGCCTCTGCAATTCAGCTACACAAAATATATTGTAACAATCAAAAACTCATGTTATCTTCCTCCTAGGAAAAATATATTGAAACAGTGGCCTGGTGCTGCTAACTCATCTTTAACTCCAGTCTCAGTCACAGAACTACAGAAGCATCCCAGTGACAACCTAGTGCCTCTGAAGCACCAGCTTTCCTGCCTTCCAGGTTAATTCCAATGCAGTGGTGGGCATCACTGCCTCCTACCGATGCTTCTCCAAAACAAATGCCTAGACACAGCTACACACCACCCAAAATATGACCAGACACTTGTTTCTCATCATATATGTGATATATTCATCACAGATTGGCAACAGCGTTGAATGTGACAGGCCTTTGATGGCACTACCAGTATACATCACTCAGCATAAAATTCAGCCTAAGAGACAGACTTGCTTTAAATAAACCAAAAACATCCCACCCTTGAGGGGCATTGCACAGCTGCCCACAAGTCCCAGACACAGCTACCTAAGAACCATCACCAGTTCAGGACTGAACAGAAAAACTGAAAACCACCACATTTTGAAGCAATTTGTGTCATTAACCTTCACTTGCAAACTTCAAAAGGAACAAGAGGAGGTGCTTGTGAAGAGATTACCACAATTAACAGAAAGATGGTCTGCAGTACAACAGAAGAGAAAGTTAATCCATACCTGGGTCTGGATATCATCTCCAGTAACGATGTTTCCCACAGCTCGTAAGGCAGGAGATACAACTTTGTAGTCATTGTGCCTAAAATTGACAAAGGAAAATGTAAGTATTCACCTTCCCAAAGCCTCTCCAGCTTCACATTCTCAAGGAAGGACTATCTCTCAACTAGGGGAAAACCTCCCTGATAAATCTGACTTTCACTATCTAAATAAACACTCTGATTCTAAACTAATGGTAAGCCTTTCCAGGGTTTCTAAATATTTAGACCCTTAGATGTCGTTCAGCAGCATAAAAATAAAATATTAAAAGAATAAAAGTACTCCAGAGTACTTCCAAGCATCCTTGTGAAGAAAAAGTAATTATCTTTAACTATAAAATACACTTAATGAATGTAGCACCCACAAAGGCCAAGAATGAGACAGAAGAACAGGGATAGAAGCTGTGTGTTTAACCCATGAAATCCTGTTTGATCATCTTCCGTCATCATATGCATCCCTCCATTACCATTGTTAAATCAGGACTGGAATAGGAAAGGTGAAGTAAGGAATTTTTTTCTCAAATGAAAACACCTCGTGATAAAAAGCTACTTAGAGGCAATATATTCTATTCACTAATCCAGCATCACATTTGCTCTAATGTTAGAGGCCTTAAAATTCTTTTTATTTACATCACTGAAAACCATTATTCCTTGTTCTCAGGCCATTGAATGGTCCATGTCCTGACCTTGGATCTGAAGCAATGGCTCTGAACAAGGCCAGTCTCTGGGATCCCAACTCCCACAGCTACACTTCACTGACTAAAGTGTGCATGTATTCTTCTACAGTAAGGGTTGAGGAAATTATTTATATTTCAAGTCCTTGGTACTGTCAATTTGAGTAAATTGAACTATTTTGTATATTTTTATCTTTGATATCCTCTAGGTAATTTCCTTGTTAGGTAACTATATGGACTTCAATCACACAAGGAGAATTCCAATGTATATTATAGATTTTTCAAAAATGTAGCTCTTGGGTGCAGGAAAAAAGTATCTTAAACAGCAAAATCAGTACAAGAAAAGTTCCATTGCTTTTGTTTCTCATGACAAATAGAGAACACTGAACAGACAAGTAAAATTAAAACACAAATCTTGCTCTTTGGAAATTACAGCATTTCAAGACTATTCAATTAAACTCCTTATTGTTACGAGCTTGATGTCAGGGAAAAGAGTGACGCTTGCTTGCAAGAGATTTCTTACATTAGCAGTTCCACAAGTCTTCTGCAGACCCCTGCATCAATCACAGCCTGGATTTTATCATTGGGGCCATCAGATAAATAGGACAAAGCCCAGCAGGCATCAGCTAATACATCTGTATCATTGACAAAGAGCAGCCAGGAAAGCACACTAAGACAAGGTGAAACCTGTAAGACATTAAGAGGAGATACATACAATTAAAAGGGCCAGAAGATTTATTATTATGTCAGCTAATTTTGTATATCATAATTGGTTTAGTCACTGGCATCTTAAGAGTCAATACTCAGAAAATTTCAGACCTAGCTAGCGCTTCTGTGCAGGACTGTAGCTATACAAGCATGGAGAAGCATGTCTCCAGAAAAGCTCCACAGCAACTCCTCAGCCTCTACAGAACAACATCTGCCAGTGAAATTCAGACTTGGCCACTAAGATGTGCCATGTGCTGCTCTACAGCAGCCAAGATGTGCAGACTTTTATTCTGCTATGGGACAGTCATCTCCAGTACACAAACTAACAAAAAGTTACCAGGCAGCCATGTTAAAACAGTGGTTGTGAATGTCTGCCCAAAGGACTAAATAAAGAACTTTAAAAAACTTCATCTGTAAGAAGCCCATCAGATATTGCAGAATGTCTCTTAAACCTTCCTTCTGTTTAGTTTAAGTTTCACCACCTTAAACTAATAATTTGGCTATCACCACTTCCCAACACATTTTCTTTCAAGCATCTCTTACCTTGGCAAAATCAGGAGGAGGATTTTTCCCTCTGCAGAGATTGGACAGAGCCCATACAGCATTTCGGGTCATAGTGAGACGATTCTGTTTTGAAAGCAATCTGAAACAAACCAACAAAAAATTCCAACCCTTGCTTTTAAAAAATCAAAGCCAGGCAACCCTGCTAACTGTGTGAACCATTAAATCAAACTCTTTTTAACATACACCAGGGCAAAACATGATAGCTTTCTTTCTATAAAATACATCCTAAAGAAAATCATCCTTGATGGTTACTAACACACATGCTAGATACAGGAATCTAGTATCCCAACAAGAACAGTAAATATTACACTAATTTCACTCAAATGCTTAGACACTGACATGGCAGATTAACAGTCAAAAAGGTGCAGGAATTGTGACAAAATTACTCTTAAGGAGGAGGACATGCAGGTACTTTTGAAGAGTACTCTCGTAGCCAAACTGCATTTTTGTGTCAGTCTCAGACTATGAGTTCCACTTCGGCCTAGGAAAATGCAGAAAGGCAAGACCTAATTTTCCCACAAGTGTTACAATTCAGATTCTTTGTCTCATAGCCATCTCCCACTGTACCAAGGTCTTTATGAGAGCACAGGAGAATTCCCCTGCTGCAGAGTCTGCAAAGGACAGAGACTGAGTAATTTGGACACGACAACACAAGATGGTGTCATTGTTTCACCAATAATATGCTCCTTAAGCAGAGGACCATCAAGATAATTAGCAGGCTAGAGAAATGACACGCAATGGGACGTCAGTGACCTGGATTTGTTCAGCCTTAGAAGGGAGATGGTGCGAGAGGACATGAAACTGCTGCCAACAACACCTGAACAGGTGGATACAGAAAACGGGAAGCCAGATCCTTCTCAAAGGTGCACAGTGACAGGACAAGAGGCACCATCACAAGGTAAAACAGAAAATTCTGATTAGGTATGTGAACACTGCATTTCACCACGCCATGGTCAAATACTGCAACAGGTTACCCCAGGTAGTTACGGAACCTACTTTTGATGTTCCAAATTTGACTGGTTAAGTAGTTGAGCAATCTAATCTGATCTCACCTGCTATGAAGAAAGGCTTTGACTAGATGACCTCCAAAGGTACCTTTCAACTTAAATTATTCTGTGACTCTAAAATAAGCCCAGACATCCACCCACACTGTGGAATAAAACAGTTCCAGCTTAGCTGCTTCTAAAACATGTTTCCATTTTAGCTTCATTAAAAAAGTTCAGGACTCCCTTTTAAAAACTTTGATTACTCCACAATAAAAGAAAACAGTATTATTATTCTTCAAGGCAAAACCTAAATTTCAGTCTTATCAGGCATTCAAGTACAATTCTGGAAAACATACTAAAACACACTTACTGCAATAAAGGGGGCAAGATATTACAGTCCAAAACATAGTCTCTGCACATAGTGCTGTCTCCAGCAATGTTGCCAAGAGCCCATACTGCCTGCAATGAAAAACAGATTAATAATTACTTTTATTCTTAAAATTCCACCAGTTTAACATATGTATTAGAGTTGGGAGATAATCTCACTGTTTGGTCCTGGACAACGTACAGAAGGGGAAGGTATTCTGGTCGTTTATTACATGTATACACTCAAGCTCATTACATGATTCAGGAATATTTATGGAGGTTTAAGCAAACATGTATGTGTCCAAAGATTGTGCAGACAGACATACCCTTGCTCTGTCCAAAACATGAGAGATGGGCTCACCTGAACAGGCTTAGGAACATTGTAATTCTACACTCCTTGTTCACACCTTATTTAAAACCAGATGTTTGTAGCATAGGTCAAGCAAGTCTGTATCTACCCAAAAATGTTTGTGTGGGACAGCCCATATTAGTATTTACCACGAAGCCATAAAAGCATGCATTGTTTACACAGTCATAAATAAAAATGAGAATTTATGTTCAAGATAAATCAGTATTCAGAATTGAAGAGTTCAGATGGGCCTGGACATTTCTTCTTTAAAATAAAACTATATGAGACAGAACCAGTGTTGCTGATTAAGTTATATGCATGGCAAAATGTAAGGGCTTGGACATCAGTACTACCCTTAACTTTATTTTGAGAAGATCAAAAATACCAGAATTAAAGCAGCATGAAATCCATCTTCTCTAATATGATGAGAATAAAAGATTTAATTGGTTTTGATTTATACATTTGGGCCAAGTGCTGTTTTTTACATCACTGTCCACTAGTATGAGAGCTATAATTTTAAAAAGTAGAAATAGTCTGTGTCAAGTATAAAAGCAATTTTACGAATTTCATGCAAATTACAATATTTTGTCACACAAGAAAGCTTATGAAGTTCACATTTGCTATGTACTTCAAGTTAGCAGAAGACTTAAGTGTCATATCAAACAGATAGACATATCTCCTTATTTGGTTGGCTTATTTGGCTTTTGGCTTTACAGACACATATCTACACAACCACTGGAAGTACTTCCAATTCTGCAAACAGAGGACAAAAGCAATCCTATTTGTCATAGATAGCAGCTGAATGTCCTCCCCAAATTTCTCTTCAGTTGAAGGCTATGTATTTAGCTGCAGTAAAATGAATTATAGTGCATAGCTATTTCTCCAATTGAAAAAAGCAAGTTCCTCACACAAAATAAACATGTTCTTCCCTCTCTCTATATTCATGTGAAATAAAGCAGTCCTCTAAAAAAACTTACAGAATCGCCGACTTTTTTACCCAAAGGAAGCTTTTGTATAACCTGAAATAAATGTATTCGTTTTCAATACGGTGTCAATTAATTTAATGCATTAGTTTTTTCCAGAAACATGTTTTTAAATGGTGGCAAAAGATGCTGCTTTAAAAAACAAGACTCTGATCACTCTAGAGGCCCGAATCCACTAACAAACCCTGCAAAATGAACACAGCTAAAACCACAAGTACATACAGAATGTAGATACAGATTTCAGCTTGCTAGATACAAAATAAAAAGACTCCTCCTCTGTACCAGTACTACCAACAACAGCATAGGATCTGAGCCATTAAACTGCAAGTTGTGAAGAGAGTAGGTGGCTGTTCTGGGGCAGGATTAGTTTGTTTTGTTTTCTACTGTTTTCCAGGCTTCTGCTGTCAGCCAGTCAGAGGCAGGGCATGAGACTATACTGACCTGTGCTATGAAACAGCACAGCCATTACTACTATGCAATGTTTTCCCAAAACTGATCTCCATCATAATTTTTCATTCTAATTCTTATTCTTTTTACAACTGTTGTGACAACAGTTTATCTAAAAAGCGTAACTTTGGATCTGGCAGCCTCTTGGACTCAAGGCATAAGACAGCTACCAGAAAAGTTTAGCTTAAGAGACAGAACATATGCCACCTCCTGCAAAATGTCACTTATGGTAGAACTTTAAGGAGCCACACCTGCTGCTCACCCCAATATTTGCATTTCTACAGCAAGAAGCCTGAGGAATGAACCAAGGATTTCAGACAGTTCTAAATAAATTTGTGACACTTTGTGAAAATACTTTGGGAGGGAAAAAGTTAGATTTTGGAATAATTCTCTTTCACTGAAGATGTGAGTAATTTTGTAGGAAGACACAGTCTCCTTGCCTGGACACCCTGCCACAAGTAAAAAACAAGGAAGCCCTATTTCATTTGTCTGTGATTTTGTTTCTGCCATTATAGCAATATCTATTTTTAAGGCTGAAAAGAGTGATAATCACTTAATCCAAGAATCCATTCTGACCCTGAATGACTGACTGGTTTTGCAACATCAACTCCCACATCAAAAAGTCTGACCAGAGAAGTCAAATAGCACTTCTGCTTTCCCATTCTTC
>WAAE01024017.1:0-30991 GCA_013400495.1 Nicator chloris
AGAATATCTGGTATTGGCCTCTAGTCTAGCTGTGTTAGTTAGCTGCTATACAAAAATCTGAGAGCATGTCTCTCTAAATTCAAATTTCTGAACACCAGGAATGAGTTCATTCAACTGTTCTGACAAATAAAAGAACTTGGTTGTTTACTGAATATTGCATTTTATCATTATCAGAAATCCTAGCTCTGAAATATATCCATCATAAACTGTAAAAAAATGCATTTATTTGTTACACCTAACTGAAAGCAAGCCATTCAAGCTGACCAGTCTTGCAACGTTTGCTCCTGCCTCGTATTCCCCTATTCAGGTTTCCCAAGAAACATGAAAAATTATTACAGGTGTTTGCTTGTCATCAAAACATGCAAGCAATTATTTTCTATGACAGCTTAGAATTCTATTTTTCTAGAGAGTATCTCAAGAATCTATGTAAGCAAACCATTCTGAAATTCAGCATGGCTTTTCCTTCAGTTCTGTTCCCAGGAGATGGAAATGGAAACAGATTAATTTGAGAAACAGGGCTTCATAAAAGTTAGCCTATTGTAGTGAATGATTTTGTTGATTTGGGTATTTGGAATACAGATATATTTACTTACCTAACATTTGTAATTATTTACTTGATTTATGAAAGCTTGAAAACATGCTTGCTAAAGGCTTCTGTATGTCCACCCTCTATATGATGTTTTAGATACAACAGTCAAGAAACAACGTTAATAACTAAACATTACAACAGGCTGGCTGCTAGCCTGCAACAGAAAAACACCAGTATCAAGGACTGAACCAAGATAATAACTTTTCTATCTCTATTTCAGTTCTTTGGGAGCCACTTTTGTCTCTAGAAATAATCATACAAGTGGTTCAGGCAGCACGACAGTCTCAGTTTGACTTTTCAAAGCAACCAGGCTCTACTTCCCAGTGGCCAGAGACTTCAAAAAACATGAATTCAAAAACATCTGGAGGTTATGTGGAGCCACAAGCTATGATTGTCTTTGGGATGTTTGTGTTTTAAGCTTTATTTCCTCCTGACGGCAACATCAAAACACAGCGACCTCTATAATAACACAACTCACAGGTCAGTGAAAATCGCTCACAACACTATTGAAAAATAGATTGCTCCTATTGCAGAAAGCAGGAGTGAATTGTTCAAGGATGTTGACCTGTGACAGAAGTCCTGTTCTCATAGCACCATTCTGGCTAGGTATTTCCCAGCTTGTGTGCTCCAAGGTTTTGCTCTTAGGCCATACAATGTGCAGACACATCCCAAACAACATACAAACAAAAAGACAGAGGAACTTCTGCACCAGGTGCAAGAGCTTTTGTTAATGACAGCAAGATCAGAAACCACAGTTTTTCCCAAACCATACAATTAATTGGATTGCTGCATAAATTGGATTTAGAGTATAATGGTTTTCATGATAAGAAATGGGCACTCATTTAAGATCCCAGAAACTCACATCTCTAGCCCAGAAAGCAGCTCAATAAGGACAGTAATGATCAAATGATTTTCTGAGATGCCAACACAGGTTCACAACAGAAGGATTGCTGTTAGGTAAAGAGAAGCTTTGGTACTTATTCATTCTAAACCTTAAATATGCAATCAAAGATTCACAAATGATGCCTTAGAATAAGTAATGGTGCTAAGCAAAGATTTAATAAAAAACTACAAACTATTACCTGCACAAAATATCCTTAACTGCTGGACAGGAGATATCAGCTGCAAGTGAGTTGTGAAGAGGTCAACAAATGCTCCAGGATACACAATGAAGATAAAAATCCCAAATCCATTAAATCGTACTTGTTCTCTGAAGAAGAAGAAAAGAGAAGCTGTGTAACTGCAAACAAACAAAGGAAAAACTGAGAGATACTACATAGCACCCATTTTTTGACAAGAATGACTGAAAGTTTAGTTATAAAACTAATTTATTCTTATACTATCAGTAATCGAAAGATAACTAAACTAAAGGATGTTTTCTGCAATAGTTGCCACTTCTAAGCAGTATACATTTTTGAGCTTGAGTAAAAACATAAAGGCTAAGTTCAACTTCTTTTCTGTCTCCTAGTAACAGTAACACACAAAATACTTTTTAAAAGCCTACCTAACTTTCATGTTAACATATATTGCAACATTTGGGGTAATTGTTCTTTTAAGTAAAAAAATGGCAGTCCACAGGAAGCAGTTTCAAACTCATCTAGGTAAAAAACATTTGCAAGAAGCAATCACTTTCCTTTTAAAGAAACACTTCCACAGATCTGGAATTTTTAATTCCTCTGTTTCTCCTAAATGGAACTTAGAGTACATTGTGAACTAACAAAAATGAGGGAAATGTCATCTGAAAAAATGAAAACAAGCCAAGAGGTTAAAAGGACAAATGCTAATGGCCTTCCAAACCTTAACACTCATTGATTCTATTTAAATATATTAGTAGCTGACTCTATCACACAGATCTTTTTTTCCCAAGGGTTTTGCAACTACTTTTAAATAGAATTTTTTGGAACAAATACATTAAGGTTTTTTGAAGCTAGAAATTCATAGCATAAGGGACTTAAGAGAGGCATGGCAAAATCATGTTCCAAGACAACCAGGCACAGATCAGCTAATCCCGTATCTTTACAGAGACAATATACTGGGTCCAACATTTTACTTATTTACATGTATCTATTTAATGTGTATATACACCAAAAAGAGACAAAGAATTATACAAAATTATTCAGAATTAAGTCACACACTAACACTGTGGAGTTAACTCATCCCATACTACCAATTAATAATAGGCAGTTTCATGCCTATTCAGGATTTCATGACTTGGGTAGAAGATACACAGGGAGGAAGAAAAAGACTTGTTTGGTACAAGCCTTGACTAAGCTAAGGCTCAAATATTTAAGCTCTTATAGTTCACAGCTAATGCTTTCTAGAACTGAAGTTGGCAAAAGTGTATTAGATTTCAGGAAGGCTAAGTGACTTGCCAGAAGAATAAAATTTACCCACAGCACAGCTTTTTAGGGAAGTTGAAACCCTGACAATTTACAGTAACAGCATGATAGACCCAACCTGTGCTAGAAGGAAAAAAGTCAAGCAGGAAACAACAGCAGCAATGTTGGCTGCCAACGTACATTGGACCAATTAGTTTCTCCTCTGGAAACAGCTGGAAAAACAATTTTTTGACAAAAATATAACCCAAAATTGAATATTCAAAGCCTTTGCTCTAGACCTTGAAAAAAAATATCACACAATTAAGATACAGTAATTATTCTTCCTTTCTGCTTAAAAAGAGTTCTGTAGTAACTCCTAGCTTCTCTGCAGTCTGCCAGCAACAGGTAGTAGAAAGAAAACTTTGTTGCTTCTTCCTGAGAGGGCATAAACAAAAGGTTCATCCTCCACAGAAAATTCCCTGTGAATATTTGAGGCAGGCTGGAAGACAAGCAGAGCATATGAAACACAGAGGGTCTCAAACCACCCCTTTGAGTGAGAACCTTTGGGGTTACAAAAAGGTCATATATGGGTTAAAATTCAGTCATGACTGCCCACACCCAGGAAAATCAGAGAAACAGCTTAGGGCTTTATGCTCAAAGAAGAGAAAATGACACTGTCCAAGAGAAATGTGGAGGACACCTGAACATCAGTCCCAGTAATCACTGTTTAACCTTCTTATGCTAAAGTGGTATTTAACAGTAATGACTAATCTGTCAAATAATTTTTCTGAAGTAATCATCATAGTTAAGGACATTAAAATATAATCTTTGATCAAAACTAATACATCACTGAGGTTAACAGGGGCAAATTACATTTGACCAAGTTATTGCTTCAACCCGTTCATATCATATTTCACAAGCTATGTTTAAACAAATCAATTAAAAATCTATTTTAAAGTATCACTGTGCAATAGCACATGAGTTCAAGTGCCACAGGCGCAGAAATGAAATTGCTGTGTAAAAAACAGGGCCATTTAAGAAAATATTGTTTTAAACCTGATGCTACATGTGCAAAGCAGAAGTCCTTTCTCATGATCTGTATAATATACACTGTATTAAAACCCTATCCTTAATTTGTACACCCTTCCAAACTTCAAATTGAAGGAAGCTATGAATTACAGACTTAACAGACTCTCTAGATAAAACAAAGCAGTGCTAACAACATTCACAGGTAAGTAACTGCTCTGGAATATTTGGCTTTGTTGTCAGAGTAGGAGAGAAGCAAAAAAGAAATTACCGAATAGCTGCCACCCCATGGCCGACTTCATGTATCACACCGCTGATGAGGATTGCAGAGAAGAAATAGGTCAGCTGGCTGATGGGCAAATTGACACCAGGCACCTGTTGATGTGGGCATGACAACAAAACAAAACACAGGAGGAAAACAAGAGGTACAAAGACAAATCATTCTGTTCCTAAATTTGCTGCTCTCACTCCCTTCTTCAGACCCACAACAGAACAGGGGCTGTTGTCATGCAGCACGATGAGTTCTCATCTCTGTTACCAACTTATTCAGTGTATTTTAAAATATATTAAATATATATTCTTTTGTTGAATGTTAAATAGCTCTCCAGGCACAAAAGCCCTCTCCCTGCCCTATATATTCCCCACAACCCTGACCAAATGTGTCTTACTGTATATTAAGCTCAAGAGGTTTATAAAAATGTACACAGACTTCCATTCAAATCAAACTGTGAATACTGTGAGCATTAGTTTACAATTTCCTGCAGCCAGTCATGTACCTATAGAAAAGACCAACCTTTCAAATGAAAATAACAAAAATTGTATGGCACTTTAAAGAGTATGAACATGAAAAGTTCAAAAATTAGTTGACAGCTGAACAGTCAGTCTTCCCTTCTCTCTTCAAATACACATCACAAGATTAACCCAGTTTACAGTGTCAAAAAAAAAATCTCAAAAAAAAGGTAATTTTCACGTATTCTTCAGGTTTTGGTAGTCTACACCTGGCAATTTAACCTTAAAAAAACCCCACCTTGAAATGAGTATACTATTTTAATTTACCTAAGACATAATATGCAAACCCCTCATATTCTTCCTGTTGCTGTGTATTCCCACCACCCCCAGGTCCTTCACTGTGCTTGTCATGAGACATAACTGCTTCCAGAGAGGCTTCAAAGCAGTCACTAGCCAAAGCATGAGGAACCATCCCTTTCTTCCTCCTGATGGACCTTCATCCTGCTGGGTTCCATCCCCCTCAGTGGCTGGGCTGCAGTGGGATGATAAGGCCACTTCTGCTGCTTGCTCTGGGACATTTCTCCTGTCAGATCGACAGCTTTTTCTACCCAAGGCAGGCT
Organism: Nicator chloris; assembly: GCA_013400495.1. Lineage (NCBI taxonomy): Eukaryota > Metazoa > Chordata > Aves > Passeriformes > Pycnonotidae > Nicator > Nicator chloris. The sequence goes on from WAAE01024017.1 coordinate 5,283, forward strand.
GCACTCCAATATGCTCACTAACAACTGATGTGAACACAACCTGAATTGCAATCCAGCCTCACAAAAGAGATGCTGTGGGCAAAAACTCCTGGCCTATCTATAGAACTCTGTAAAAAACAGCATTGTGGGAAACAAAAGGCTGCACATCCAACTAGGTAGATTGGATTCCACCTTTGTTCAGTTCTGCACATTCTTCACTTATATGCATTTATCTACCCATGCAGCAGAACTCTACAGGAGGTTGTTGAGAAAATCTAGCTAAAATAAATCCTTCAAAAGGATTCATTAATGTTAATCACCTCACAAATTCTGTTCAGAGTGTGATGGTGACCAAGGAATTTCCCTTACAGGCTCAGCTGTGGTACCTCACAGTATGAAAGACAGCTACACTTCATTTCTTAAACATCAGTGGTTGCATTACAGCATCAGCTGGTGGCACTAATGCATCACTTCAGTGGTGTTGCCTCTGCAGTGGGAGGACAGATGGCTACAGCAGAGTTGCCATCTCAATTCCACCATGACTACAGCCTGCTAGAACACAGCACCAGATGCTTTCAGACTTTACGTCAAAGAAGCTATTTTAAGATTCACCTAAAACAGAAGCTATCTCTCATGAAGGGTTCTGAAACCAACAGCAGTATTTTGTTAAAAAGCATACCGTCTTGTATTTTATGGCACTCTCGAAATGCCTTTAGTAAAAGAAGATCCTTTGTTTGCAACTAATCTGCCTCTTTCCTACCTTTGTCAATAGGCAACCAACACGAGGGGGCTGCCGAAGAGAAACAGCCCAGTTACCTATAGACAGGTATTTTAAATCAAGTACATGACTGAACAAAAGGGGAAGCGTACAAAAACCTTAATAAAATATGAGCAGAACTGTTTCTCCCTCTCTCCACACCCACAGGTGAAAGGCTAAACAGCTTTATGCCACAGGCTAAAATTAAGTTTACAAAGAAAAAGTGGGGTTTTGTTGGGTTTTTCTTAAACTAATTTGTTCTCTTCCAGGCAAATACAAATAAATAATTTAAATGAGAAGGTCCTCCTAAGTCATTCTTCACCTCTTTGCAACCACATAAGTCTATTTTTGGTGTCAATTTACACTAGCACATTCCCCTTAAAAAGAATACTGAAACTTGCTAAAGGCAAAATTATACAACCATGACCATTCAGAAATGAAAGAATGAGGTAAGAAAGGAAGACAACCACAACTCAACTTAGGAGATGTAACCTTATCCCCACACATGACATTACTTTATCCCTATCTATTAAACTGTTTTCAGTGCCAGTCAATCCTTGGTTTGAATGCAGTGATATTGCCAGTAGGCAGTCACTCAGGAAACAAGACCACATTGAATTTGAGAACATTACCCTACTTTTCTACTTTTGTTGTTCCAGTTCACACCAGATTAATTCCAAAGGCTCATCTTTACTTTGGCTGTGTCTGTGTTATTTTCTCCAAAGAGCAATAAATATATTGTCAATGACTTTACTCTGATGTCACAAAAGTGGATGGATCCATACAACCACCTCAGAAAATGAAGATGTAAAGGAGGCTTTCCTTACTCCAAAAAGCTTAGGAAAGATCCTGTTGGAATGTAAATTACAAAATTTTCTGTCTCATGTTCAGCTCATGCCCTCCAGGATGCACAGACCACCCACTCCTGTCTGGCCCTGGAGGTAATTCAGGAGCAGGCTCTGGACAGAGGACAGCAGTGGCAGTGACAGCAGTTCTCCCTCAGGTCTCACTGCCTGCTTTTTCCAACACATACTGCACTCTGTATACTCAGTCTGCTTGTGGGAAACAGACACAGCCATCCAAAGGCACCGAGTTCATGGCATATGCTAAATCAGGCTTCCTGCACTCATGCCATTTTGTAAGTCTAGCTGCATGCAGTCAGTTTAGCGCTTACAGGAAGGTCTATTGTGTCTGCACACAATTCTCAACATCTGTTCACTTGAATAGCTGAGTACTTAAATAGAGTAACATGGCTGGGCACCTCTGCTCTAAGCCATGTAGCAGAAGGCAGAGCAATCCAATAAGATTTTCTGAATTTCTGGAAAATGACCATATATTGTAGCCAGACTGTACTCTTGGTATAAAAAAGGTGACTAGGAATCCCTCTAGGTTAAAACTGTTGCAAGGCAATGTCAGTTCTTCCATTACTGCCTTGCGAAGAGATTAAAAAGACAGTATTTGCAATCTCTCCTATCCTGTGGAATACATTCCATGTTAAAACCACACCATATATTGTCCAGCACCAGAAATCTGTAAAACAATTAAATATATCATTGGACTTTAAGCAGATACTGCCAGAAACAGCACTTGAAATTTCACATGGTAAATTAAGTCACAAGTCCTTGAAGAATCAAAAAATATCTCCTCACTAATCATTCTTTGCTTCTACTATCACACAAAGCTTTTTGCCTGTCTTTCCTTATCCACTGCTGGTTTTTTATTGTATTAAAAGAAACAGAACTTGTGTCTTCTTGTCAATTATGTATGAGCTCTGCAAACTTTAAGGTCACCAGAGCCTCTACACTGCACAGGTCACAGGAAACAAGTTCCTAACTGAGTTTTATATTCTTAGTACTATAATTTTATTCTTAGTACTATAATTTTATTCTTAGTACTATAATTTAGGGCTTTTTGAAATGACTACCCAATTCCCACTCCCGAGGATTTTTAATATAAACTCTTCCACACGTTTGCCTTCATTTGCCCTTTTACTATACCCACTCTGCCATTTTTAAGGCTGGTAAAAAACTAGCACATTTTCATGTAGACGAACATCAGAAGATGGGTTATTCTTGCATGGGAATATTTAAACATCCAATACCCCAATAAGAAGTTACTTTAGATCTGTACACAGCTCTTAAACGAAGACCTGAGGAGGGAACACTCACCACAACTTGCAGCACCCGATCATTCTGGGCTTTCGGAGCCTCGGTGAGCATCTGGGTCAGTGTCTGCAGCAGCGTCTTTCCGAGCAGAATAACAGAGCCAAACATGGCTACTATTCCAAACACCATTCCTACACTGAACCTACACAGAGCAGCAAATAGTTCAACAATGCACAGCCACAAGAGAAAAAGGGTATCATCTCTGGCTATGTAAATCTCTGCTTTATAGCACAAGTTATTACATGAAACACAGGGCAACACTTACCTGATGCTACCACAATTCATCAACAATCCAGTACAAAAATGCTAAAGGAAACTAATAACAATAATTTACAATAATAACACTAATAACATATATTCTCCTTGTTTAATAAATGTTTTACAGCCAAACCATATCCTGATCAAATTTCAAACATTTTTATTCAGTTACCCAATACATGTAACTTGCCTGTAGCTATGAATATATAAATTTATATGAATTTAGAAACATAAATAATAGTGTATAACTGGCTTTGTTGCACCACAGCATCACATATTTAGAGACCTGGATCAAATGATGGGGCAGCTTATGTACTTATATATATATAAGCTTCTTCAGTACATTTTGCGTCTTTCTGACAAACCATAAAATGGGCTAAAGAACAATAAATGAGACTGAATCTTTTTTAAAGAACTAAAAAGTACAACTGCAAGATCACACTAACACCAATTTCTTAAGCTACATTGTTCTTCTCACCAATTTTTCATTAAAGTCAATGTTGAAAATACTTTCAATTCATGTCACTCCACCTAGTGACAAATTTTTATTCAGCACTAATATTATTATTCTTATTTTACACTGTCCTATAGTTGAAGGATGTGATAACTTTTTTTTTCTAATTAAAACACCTCACTACCAGTCCTCCTTCCTCTCACAACAGTGCAACGGTTCTCTTATCAGCCTTAATGGAGCTCACTGGGAATTAGTAGGTTTATTTTAAGCAACATGTACTTGTAATGTTAATTAAAGAGACTAGTGGAAACATTATACTGTAATAAATTATACACATTAAAAATTGTAATTGATATAGAGCTATTTCAGACTGATTATTACAAAATCATTACATACTAGAGAAACCAATATGAAGCAGACCTCTCTTTTATTACAGTCTCACTGAGGGTAGCAATACAGGAAATGAAAAGAAATTCAAACCTTACTCATTTAATATTTTCAGAGCAGATACAAAGTAATGCTAGGAAGGCAACTGAACAATAGTTTTCTAAGCCAGTCCAGGAGCACCCATACTAAACCACCCCAAACTTATCTACCCATTCCCAGCACTGTGCAACCTTTGCATGGAAAGGTGCGGGCAGATAAAAGACAGAAGGTAAGCAAGGTGTTTCTGAGCAGGTATCATTGCAGAATGCCTGGGCAAAGATTAACTACAGGGACACAGCTGTCTCTGAATACTTTGTAAACTCTAGTGATTGAGAGAGCTAAGTCTACAGGATTGGGAATGATCTAGGATCCGAGCAGCTGCTTTCAGACCCAGTTGTGTATGCAGTATTACATGTAATAGCTGTACTCTTCAGAACTATGCATAGTTTAAAGCACAGGTAAAAATAGTCTAAGGACTTCTAGTTTTATAGAATCTCAATTTGCAGCCTGTATTACACTTATGTATTTTTTAGCAGAGGATAAATACTTATACTGGCACAGTACAATTAGCGCAACCACGCTAATTGGTTTGATCATTAGCCTATTAAAATAACATCTACCCACTGCCCTTCTAATGCTGAAAGGCACCTATGTGGTTCAGTTGTTGACTCTGTATTTGAGAGAAGAAAAAAGACGCTGAATTTATACCATAGGTAGAGAAATTTGGGTTTCCATCTCCCCCAGTTGTAGAACTGGCGGTTGAAGAGAGCTGTTTGCCACCGCAGGTGAAAGGGAGAGACGCTCAAGCCGTACGTCAGCAGCCAGTCCTCGTACGATGCCTTCAGGGAGTTGGAGGACTGCAAAACAATGGAAAACCAGTTTGACCAAAACATTCTAGGAAGATTTTGTAATGTGACCAAGCAGTAAATGTGATCTGTTTATATAAAAACAGATGTATAACTTGAAGTAGGTGTCCTACATGTTATTCACATTGTGACATATAGGTAGGTGTAACGTGTAACATGTAACATGAAAAAATTATGCCACTGTTTTGTTGTCAATTCCAACAACTGCAGGTTTGTGAGAGAGACTGGGTATCCAGAATTATCTGACAAACAAGGTCTTGCATCATCTTTCCTAGTGTTAAATCAGTAGTTCTACTTTCTGGTTAGAAGGCTTTAGACTGTTGATGGTAATCTTTTGATATGCGATTATATTCCAATAAACATTTTAAAAACTACAATAATGAAAAATGCTTCTTTCGTCTCCAGCTGAAAAAAACTTTCTAATACAGATGAGATATGACTCAGTATTGCAGATATCTCTTAGTAAGGATAAAAACAAGTTCTATTTTTCAAACACAAATACTATGCCTAAAGAGGGTCTGAAATATCTGATCAGACTAACAAAAAACCACAAAGAATTTAAAATTATCAACCTGTATTGCAATAGCAGTTTGACTATGGTAACTTCCCAGCATTTCAAGATGCTTCTAGTAGTTCCAAAGATTTCTCTTGATGAGAAATGTGACCTATAAATGTGACCTATGAATACTTATCTGCAGCATTATCTTGAATTATAGACCAATATATACAGTTTTTGCAGTTGCTAACTTTACTTTATGGTGCCGGCATTCTCAATAGGCTTTAGCCATCTGCTTCGTGGAAGCCTGTGTCAGAAACCCAGATGAAGGAATATTTTCCTTGGAGGTGAAAGAGGAACTCAGAGCTCAGGAAAAGCACAGACAAGCCTTAAGCCTTCTGACATTGGGCAGTTCGCAAGGCAGGAGTGTCTCTGACATAATCCAGACAAGTCTTTGGAGCTGTCTGAACTGGAGCACTGTCCCCAAGGTCCCCCACAAGCAGCAGCACCTACTGAAGACATTCAGAATGTGTAGTTCACAACAAGCTTCCTTCTCCTCCCTCACAAGGAATTTCACAAGTTTCTGGCTGTTGCCCTTGGTCCTTTGAACAAATTTTGAATTTGCTAATTCCTTGCATTCCTCCTGCCCTGTACCACAGTGGTGGTGGGGGTTGAGGATCTCATACTGCACAGTTGTATTAACAGCTTTTCTCATTTTGTCAAATTAATTAACACTTGAACACTAAAATTTTATTCCAAATAATAAATTTCCTCAGATGTGACACCCATTTACTTGAGTCATCATTCACGGATCACCTATTACACCATTTATCCTTTCAGTGTATATATTTCTGTATCATTTCCTTCCTCTTCACCCTACTGATTTCAGCCACATTTTTGTTCCGTCAGCTGAGGGCACCAACAGAAATTTTCCCTGTAATGCACTCCCATCAACACAACCCACTCCCTATGGCACCATTACATTTAGTGTCCACAATCATATCAGCTTTTGCTAATTTTAACAGCAGAGATCACAAAGATGATTAGACTTGTACACAATTAGTGATACGTAAGCCAAGAAAACAAAGACCTCCCCACATAATCTACCAGATAATTAAGAACAAAAACACATACATCATGAAGTACCTCTGATGTGAGAAATCATCTTTTGTGAATTAAAAAAAAATGCTATTCATTCACAGAGTCAAAAACCCTCCAAACCACCCTAATACATTATTCTAGTAAAGTTAATCAGATACATTGATTTGACACTTGAAAATGTTTTCCTTTTATCACACGCAAACCCCACTTTTTTCCCTAGAAATGCCACAAATTCATCCCTTGCAATTCATTCCAACAACATCACAGCCCTACTGTCTTAGCAAGACATAAGTAAGTATTAAGTTTTCCATGAGAAATACGGAATAACTAACCATGCAGCTGTCAAACGTGGAAAAAGGTACCAAAAATTTTCCTTTTGTATTTTCCTCACAAGCTGTGTAAACGTTATTCATGATCACTAAATGACTGCAAACTTTTGCAAAATATATTAAAAAGTGCTTTGCAAAGTTTTGCTCCTTCTGTCCTGATCCCAGTGGGATCACCACATTATACACACACACTCATGCCCTGGTGTGCTTCATTTCAAGCTGCTTTCACACAGGCCTTGGCTCTGCTTCTTTGAGATCTAAAGGATCTTTGTTAGATTAGTTTTACTATAGAAACAGTACTTAGTTATTTACGCAAGCCTTTAAAATGCCAGACATCTGCTAAATACTCCAGGAGCTCCATAGGTATCTGCCAGCAAGCAGGATTCCTTAACATTCTTCTTTGCTGGCAAAATCTGTTCAAGAGCTCTGAATAATGTGTTCAAGAGCTCTGAATCATTTCAGCTCCCTGACGGTAAAAGCTGAGAGCCAATCTTGACCGAAGGTGTCTAATGCATCCTCCGCTTCTCAGAGAAGGATGGACAACATCCTACCCTTCACTCCTTCCTGATCCTTCAGGCAGAGTGAAATGTGATGACTTAGGATGCTGGGGAGAAGGAATTTAGGGTGATTCCCACTTACAGAATTCAAGCTTCAATGAGAACATTGGTGGGCAGTGGTACAATGAGGAGCAACAAGACGAACTTAACATTCAAAATTCCAGCTTGATTTGGCATAGCTTTAGTTTCCTGACATAAACGTATCTTTTAATTCTAGCAATATTATAATATGTAGATTTATCCTGGGCAAAAATACATTTATGCAGAGTTACATTTTCTATACTGTAGTCTAAGGGTCAAACTGCCAAAATAAAATATTTAAAATCTGAACAAAACCAGTGAGGGAACAAAGTGATCAAAAAACATTGCACATTGAACAGGCTTACAGAATAAACATTAACTACAAGTTACAGCACACATCCTTCTCTTGTAAAAAATATCACACAGGATCACACATGGAAAAGTGCTCCCACATTATTTTTTCACTCATGCTCTGTACACCCTCTTGGTGGAATTACACTATAAGTGATTTGAGATTTAAATAGTACAATTAATTAAACAGTATCATTTTGCTGTGGTTGCTAGCAGCCTTGGGTTGTGACCGTGGTGGAGATTTAGAGTACCAGCAAAAAAAAAAAAAAAAAAAAAAAAAAAAAAACCGAGCTTCCTAATTGTATAAATATGGTAATTCAATCCAAATTCTATTTCAACTGTGGTACTCACAGTGAAATCTATCACTGAGATGTACAACATGAGATCTACCAGTAAGTTCACTGCAACTCAACAGCTCCCACATAATTCCTGACAATTAATAACGTTGGTCAACTTTTGGTTTAAAGATCAGAATTAAAATTTAACTCCTGGACTCTCATGCTTGCTATAGAATTCTAGGCATTCCCCTTCATTTTCAGCATAAATCAGGCATTAAGTAGGCTCCAATGTAGGGGAGCCTACTTTTTTTCCTCCCTTGCTGCTGCAAGAAATATAGTGGCTCTCCTTATTTACAAAAGAGAATGATTTTATGGTCTAATGCAGAAAGAGATCTTCAGAATGTCAGAGATGCAAATGGTCTCAGCATCATGGCACAACAGGTCTTGTACCCGAGCTCAGTTCTTGCTTCACAGCTCAAGAGTCTTGACCAGACACAAAGCTGCTGCCAGAAGAGCAGCAGCCTCCTGGCTGACCCTCCTGGTCAGAGCACGTTCTTCTGGTACCTGGCCAATCTTCTCATGTGTTTCAAAACAATGCCGTATTTTTTTTTTAATACTTAATATAGACTTGCTGCAAGAAAATTTGAGAAGTCTTCAGGTAAATGACTGTATTTGTTATCATGTACAGACCAGTATTTTGCAATTATCAGCTTTCATCACTAACAGAGCTATATCTGCTCTCGAATTCGCTGCAGGGGGAGACACTTTCCCAGGTTTTCTTAGCACCTGAGTTCTCTTGTATTTCTTCCTATATTTTACAGTGACACGAGTGACAAAATGCACATTTTGTACTTTCATATCACTAAGCCTTATCTGCCTTGGCAGAAACAGATGCAGCTCCTGGACTGTAAAATTAAGAATTACAGATCAATCGTTTAATTTCATTTTTCCTCATATTTAACCAGCACACAGCCTACTTTGCATGCATTCTTTGCAATTTCGGTCATGTCTTAGAAACCACACCTCTGAATCTTTAAAAAAAACCGCAAACCAACGCCACGCCACGCCACTTAATGAAACTTGAGCAATGCACAGATGCATCCCAGATATAACAAATGATGTCTTGGTGCATTTTTTTTTAAACCTTCTCCCATATATCAAGAGGAAAAGGTTCAGTCTCCTAAAACTCTCTGAGGATCAAAGTTTATTTCTTTAAAAAAGCATTTCTATCGGGTTCTGTCTCAACTTTTTTTCAAGTAAAACTAAAGACATTCAATAAATAAATATGCATTAGTTTTTACATCTTTTTAGGAAAATAATCATTATAATAATCATTATTGCACTCTACACTGCAAACTTACAACGTTTCTTTTAGGTTTTGTTAATATAATAATAATAATAATAATAACTCCGGATAGAACATTAAAATGCCACTGAACTGCTTAAGCAGTATATTAAAAGCTGCTTTCCCTAACTCTTCGCGGCTTCGGTCTTTTAGCACAGACCGAAGCCCGCGCACTCTCCTGGGAGGCGCTGAGAGCCCAGCGCGGGCGGAAGCACAACCGGGGCTGCTCGGGCCGGCGGGCCCGGCTGCGGGCGGGAGGCGCGCCTAGGGCCGGGATCGCCTCACAGCCCGGGGGAGCGCAGCGGGCCCGGGCAGGGCGCGGCCCCTCCGCCAGCCCGGTCACGGCAGCGGGGCCCTTGGGCCGCCCGGGGCTCCCGGCGCGATGGGAACGGGGCTGCCGCTGCCTCCTCCCGGCCCCGTCCGGCTCTGCGCCCTCGGCCCTCACCTTGAGCAGCGTGTCCGCCAGGTACACGGCGCACCAGCCGCCCAGCACGGTCACCACCACCGGCACCGGGATCATCGCGGGCCGCGCCGCGCCTCAGCGGGGCAGCCCCGGAACCCAACCTGGCCGGAACCTTTCTCCGACCGGCTCTACTGCCCGGGCGGACGCTTCCGGGCAGCGCGTCGAGCGAGGGCAGGTGGCGGCATGACGTCACGGGCCGGGGCACGGAGCTGCGTTCGGGGCGTTAGGGCGGTGCGCGTGCGCGTGCGCGTGCGCAGTGGGGGCGGGAGGGGCGGAGCCGGGCTGAGGGCGGTGAGGGCTGAGGGAGTGGGGGCTGAGGGAGGGGGGGGCCGGGGAGACGTCGGCGGGGTTCCTCCCCCTCTGGCTAAATTTACCTCATCTGCGTCCGCCACTGAGTTCTTCGGAAAGGCTCCGCTGGCAACGATCTAGAAGTTGCGCGGGAGAGTAAAAGTCGTTTGTGGTGGCAAGATCAAAGCACGTTGTGGAAGCGTTTCAGTAACGAGAGAACTAACAGGTTTCCCTTTAACCGCTGACGTTCCGTCAGAAATTTAGCACCGACCTCGTTGCACAATAAAATCATTCTATAAGGCTGCCTGTGAGAATGGCTTTTAAGCAAATGCTTTCTGGGTCCCGTGTTTCCTTCCCAGGCCACTGTCAATGCTAATTGTCCGAATCTGTGACTGTATTGCGTCTGGCTGACAGGGAGTTCATTTTCCCACGGCAGCCTCACGGCTTTGCATTGGTACCTACAAAGGTACTGATAACACACCGGGGTTTGGCGCAGAGTCAACGCTGTCTCTCCAGCATTCTCCCCATCCATGGGCTGGGGATGGGCAAGATCCTGAGAGAGGATCCTGGAGCAGCTGACCCAAGTTAACCAAAGGGATATTCCATACCATGTGGCATCAGATATAAAAACTAAGCAGAGGAGGAAGCATTTGTTATTTAGTGTTTCACTTCCACGGCAAGTGAGACAAAACAGCCCTGGGCAGCCTCTCATCATGGGCATTTGCGGGTGCAGAGCAGGAATTGAACTAGTAGTGGATGCTGCTTTCGCTTGTTCTGTTTGCTCAATTCCTTTGTCTTTCATCTCAACTCAGGGGTTATTTTCCCCCTATGTTTAGATTTCTGTCATGCTAACAACCCTACTTTTTGATGGAAGCTGGCCATGTTGGCCAATGCATTTTGAGAACGTTGGAAATAACTCCATTTGGACATAAAATCTGAAGAATAACAGGAATTGTATCCAGCCCTGCATGCAACCGAATTTGAGTTTATGCACTGACATAGATGACTTTGAGACGTCCCCAGCATCTAAATAAAAGGAGCTATAAACAGGCACAGAATATTGAGATATGATAATGATTTTTTTGGTTCCCAGCCTAATAAATTTATCAGATCACTGAGAAATTATGCAAATATGGTTTATTCTACACCTTATTGGGTGAAAATTCAAGTTGTTTCATAGACAAACATAAATATAAATATACAGCTTATAAACCAGTGGTGGTCTTCAGAAGCAATGGAGGGGAATTGTATTCAAACAGTTAAGAACACAAGTAGTGTTTTTACTAGTGTCATACCCTCACTGAAATAAATCAAACTAAAATGGACATTGTGAAAAACACGGTTCATTCTTAGTAAAATTTAAAGGTTTAATTAAAAAAAATTTAAAAAATAGACAGATAAGAGACATAAAGCAGAAATCTTTTTGCATGGCCAGGGTGCCTGACATGTCACCAAGGAGGCACCAATGGTTACAAGAGGCTTGTACCTTAAAAATACACATATGATGAATATTCATTATTCTTATGCATGATTCAAACATTCCTTTGAGTTTTTGGATGTTTCTGTTTAATTTCAACTTTCTCCCCTTCTAACCTGTTATCCGTAACTTAATCCCTTGGCGCCAGGAGCCTCAGTTTCCTGATAACAGGGCAATAAATTCCTCTTTGGAGTTTCGATGTTGGTCGCTGCCATCTTCATTCAGATAAGATAGTGTAAAGACTTCCACTTGAAAAGGTATCCTCTATCACATAGTTTCTATTTTTATATTTTGCTATAGCCTAAACCTATATTTACCACACTACTGTATTAATACCGCATGATTAATATTTGCAAAAAGCCAACTTTATAATATGTGTTTATAACAGACATGTTTAAATGAACCAGTTGGTGACCTGATTTCATAACATTATTGTATTTTTTCTTCTACATTCAGTTAGTGTACCATAAAAATACAGACTTGAATTTGAGTTTTCATAGAAATTAGAAGTGCAACTGAAAAAGGAATGAAAATAAAATACACAGTCTATATTTTACTGCCGGAAAGTTTATCTCAAGTAAACAAAAATAAGAATTTTCTAGAATGCAGAAGATGGATGTTTGGAGTGAACTTCCAGCCCCTGTGTTCTGACTTGGGTAACTTGAGCAGGTGTTTTGCCTGTGGCAGAGAGGCAAAGTTTATCCTTGTTCCCATGGAATTAAGTTGTTGTGGACTGTGTTACACGGAGTGGTTGCATTTTAAAAGTAAAGGTATTCAGGATTAAAGATTTCCACTTCAAAAGGGTTCAGGAGCTACCACAGATACTGATACACATTTTACTCCTGCTTGGTTTTGTTAGAGCCAGATATGAAGCTGGAGCAGTGGCCAGAGCAGAATGCCCTGCAGTCACTACGTGAGTGCACAGTGTCCACACGCTGTTCCAGAGCAGTTCAGTTGTCAGAGTGCCAGGAGTCACAGCTGAGGGGTGAGTGCATTAGGGGAGGGCATGGCTGGACCTCAACAGGCAAGTATCAAAGGATGTTGGAAAACGTTTAACATCAGTCATCACAGTAGAGTATCTAAGTCCATGCAAAATGTTTACACAGAAAAAAAAATACTCTCATAAACAACTACTGATTAAAGACAATTTATCAAGTAAATACCAAATAGAATCTGTTAATAATACAGTAATTAAGATATCAATTTCAATTAGTGATTTAGTATCATAGGCATCTTTTCTAGACATGGTAAATGTATTTATGTTGAGATTAATTAACAATATGCCTAATAATCAATCTCCTCAACTTGATCTATTATTGAAGTAAATATGTGATTATTCAGATATTACCATAGAAGATGGTAATAAAAGTAAAACTTAGCCTGAAGAGCACTATCATTAGAGGGGTTGTCTGGGCTTCAGGGAAATTGTACCCAATTGCAGTTCATCACAGGCTCAGACCTAAAATCAGCTAAGACGTTGATTTTCCCGAGGAGAGGCTGTAAATTTTGCCAGTTTGAAGACACTACAATCAGAACATGAGTTGATTGGATAAGTGTTTGAGCCTCGGGAAAAGAAAATGAGGTTTTAGAGACATTCTGAAGAGTCTTCATCTCTAGATTGTTGGGCATGGAGATGAGCTAAGGACAGGAAAGGACTGTTGGGATAAAATGTAATTCTGCAGGTGTTTATGTGCCACTGTAACTTAAAGTGAAGGGGTGCTTTCACAGAGTACAGGAATGTTTCCAGGAGGAGCCTCCAAGCCTACCTGAGAATTTAAAGTACAGACTAGAATGCATGAAAGAAGAAATCCATGGGAAAAGATGAAATAGATGGTCCACTAAGCACTTCTGCAGATTAGGAGATTGCTTCTGGAGGAAATAAAGAGATCAGAATAAGGAAGAAATCTGAGACACGAGAGGAGACATACAGAGACTGGCACACTATAGAGATGTGTGTAGCATTGGTTGTAAGAGTATGGAGGAAAAATATGTTTTCGTTATCTTACTAATATTATTGTATAAAAATCGCAGTATAGGGGAGAAAGGTAGTGGGAATTATGGAGATATATGTGTGATCTTTTAAACTGAAACCCAAACAAGAAAATAAAAGCAGAACATTACGCAATTTTATTGGTTTGGGTATTTTTATGTTCCAATTACAGTATAAAACAGTCTTGCTTTATTTAAATAGAAATGAGATCAAAATACTCTGTTAAGGTTCAGGATTTGTTTGCAGTATTTAACCCAGTTACCAAAAACACTTGCTGGAAAGGTGGGGTTTTGATGCTTAAAACAAATGAAATTTGTTCTAAAGTCACTATTCACATGAAAATATAGGTAAAGGAAAAGCACAAGTGTTCCTAGAACTATGCCTTTACTAGATTATCCTGCAAAAAACAATAGTTGTACATGCTTTTTCACCAGTTGTCTCACAGTGTTGTTCTGTAGCAAAACAAATGATAGGGGTTTTTTATTTGCTGTCACGTTTGCAGCATTCACCCATCTGTGTTAACTCTGTTAGACAAATCTCAGCTGGAATTAAATCCAAAAGAGAGTCCTCCAAAGCTGTGGCATTCCAAGGAGAAATAAGTATCAGACTTTAAAGAAAAGCAAAGGCAATGGAGGAGCTCGAGAGATGTGGCTTGAATATTATTCTAGAATACAGTTCCATAAAAATATTAGTTTCAGGCTTGTGCTACCCATTTTTAGATTATAGTCTTGCTTGCATCCCCTGTAATCATTTAGAAGTTACACATGAGGAAAATCTACTGGAGAACAGCTATTCAGCATTAGCTCTTATGTTGGGAGCCCTTTACAACTTTAAAAGTCTGTCCATGGAAGTGAGTTGACCTAAGTTACAGGAAATAAAGGGCTTAATCAGTGAAGGAGGAGACCATGAAAGGGCATAATATCAAACAATTGTTTCAAGGTTTGAGGGATTTTTTTTTGCTTTAAATTACATGTTAAGTCCTTATGGACACAATCCCCAATTGTACTGCAGAATGCAAAATAAATTGAATAGTTTCAGTCTAACGGGTATGGTTTCATGTCTACTGTAACCTGAAATAAATGCACATGATAGCATTAGACCTATCAACTTTGAACCCCAAAACCTGTAGGGCAGCCTTAAACCGTAGAGAAAGAAGTGCCCTTAGCATAAGCAGGTCAAAGTGAGGTAACAGTTTGAGACAAAGTAGTGTGTAGTTCATAATTTTGTAGGCTGTTAAAGCCTGAACCATTACTCTTCATAGAAGCACAGATTGGGTTGGGTTGGGAGGGGCCTTAAAACCATCTAGTTCCAATCCCCCACCATGGGCAGGTGTCACTCTGTCTTTTTAAAGTTTATCTTAGTCTTCTGTTGTTTATAGTATAGAGTCAGATTTTCTCACAGTCTTTTAATGTAAACAGCCTTGTTCTTGTAACTGCTTCCTTTTGTTTTGAATTCATTTCTAGAGGAGGAATAGATATTTGTCTTAACCAATATGATTAGAGACGTGGTCCCTTCATCCTCCAATCCTCTTCTCCAAGCCATTTCTCAAATAGTATATAAGTGATGTAAAAATAAACTTTCTCTCTCTTTCTGCCCTTAACACATACAATTCGGCAGGTTGGTGCAGTTGTCCTTGAGTTTGGTAACTTTTTACCTAAAGGCATTAATTTATTTATAATGCCCTTGAAATTCTGCTTCCTCCAGCCCATTTCCTCATCTTACTTGTTCTAGGTGCGTCTTTCTACCAGGCAGATTTACAATGTCTCAAACACGTATTTCTTTCCTCTCAATATACCATTCAGATGAGAAATCAGCAGAATTTAGTTATTTTATTATTTTGTTATGTTGTTATAAACTATTGTTTAGTTATTTGTTAGACTTGAGATGATTGCACTCACACAGGGACCATCGCTGCAATTTTTTTGTCATGCTTTATCACAACAGAAAAATGATTTGCTTTCTGTAGTGCTGAGTCCCCACGTCTTCTGCCATATCTGTACCTTGTTCTCGTGTAAATCTTTGGGTTGAGTCAACAGCAAAATTCCTTGCTGCAGTCAAGTAAAGTCTTAATCTGAGAAGATCTAATAGTGCACACCTGATAGGATCAGCTGATGGGGATGGGCACCATCAAAGTTAGTGTGTGATGGAATTGAAAAAGATAGTACATGCTTACTTGAATTATCCTGATTTGTGAAAACAATTGGTAGTGTCTCTGTTGAAAGTTTCAACAGTGATTTAGTCAGTTCCTGTTTTGTCAAAATTGCTTGCTGAGAACAGTATCTGATGGTGCAGTGTCATGTTTTTTGTTTCTTTTCCAAATAATTCTGAATCATTAGTGTAGACAGGATGTTTACAAAAATCAACATGTAATTTAAATTTTGTATTCAAAATCTGCCATTAGCCTTGCTCTTTCTTATGCTACCAGCTTTGCCAGATGTACTGGTTAAAATTTACCAGCAGAAAAGTGGAAACAAATTTGTTGCTTGTACATCATCATCATTATCATCATCACATTTCACTTACCAAAAACATTTGGGTAACTAGAAATTTTACTCTATACAAAGCAACAGAGGGTATGGTTTTTGGATAATAGTGGTCAAAGCTATGATGTTCTAGAATTTGTATGGGTTATATTCATACGGCAGGTTTCAGAACTTGATACAAATTCGTAGATGATGCCAGCACTATTAATGATGCTGTAACTCTGAAATTCAGAACAAGGTCACTGCGAGCCTTTAATGAGACCATCTCCTTAATACAAGTCTAATTATTTCTCTATGGAACAGTCTGTGATAATAATCATCATGCTTTTCTACAGAAAAGAAAGAGAGCATGCAGCAGTTGAATTAATATTTAGCAGCCCAGAAATGCCACAGAAACAAAATCAGCTAATTTAGATATGTTTTGTATTGATTTCCTGCCTACTAGATAACAGCAAACATTTTTGCATGTTATTTTATGTCACTCATTATTTGAATGATTTGATGTTATCGTTGTTGGCATAACTATACAAGCAGAAACTCAAGAGCAAGTGCTTGATTTTTTTTTTTTTTATATTAAGAAATAGAGATTGGGCAAAATGGGAAGACATCTACAACCAGTAGATGATATTTCCTGAAACAATTTTTCTTCTGAAAAAATCGCTGAGGTTTGATACTCTTTCCGCAATCAGTGATTCGAAGTTGCTTTCTGTTAAAATCAAGCATAGGAATGGTTTGTGATGCCTGGTAAAACTGACAGCTCCACTGTGTTTTAAGTTTCTGTAGTTCTGTCTGACCACATGTGACTCGGTACCATTGCTAAAAGTCTCTGCCTTTCACCAAGTCTATCATATTACATGGATGCATCTTTACTAAGGAGAAAGAGCCCAAGAATAAAAATAAAACCTGAGCAAGTTAGAAAACGGATGGTGAGTTTCGCTTTTTTTTCAGGATCCTCTGCATAAGTCCTCACATAAATGTCCGATAGCAGATTTCTTAGTTTTACATCTTAACCAGTAATTTTGGTGTGTCAACTGAAGAGAATAGTTATACTAGTTGGACTGCGACTTTGGTTTGTTCAACTGAAGGTAAAGATAGGAATTAATTAGCCAAATATTGTGGACCCACTTAATATCGTGGACCGACTATTCTTACCTGACAATAAACTGTAATTTATGGAGCTAAGATTAAGACAGAGAAACAAAGTTTTGCATTGCTAAAGATGTATAATATGTTGCTACTACATGGTAATTTAAAGCAAAACTCCAGAAATATATTTTTTAACTTTTTACTTTCAAGAAGTCTTATTTCAAGTGAGCTGAGGTTATGACTTTTTATGTGTGGACTTGTATTTTCAACTGTATTACACTGTTTGCATTACACTAAAACATTGTGGACTACAATAGAAAAATAAATTCTTTTTGGACCCTCAGGGAAGTTTTATCTATGCTGATGAACTTTTTCAGAAAGCAAAACATTTACGTAAATGTATGAAGCAGTGACAGCTTTAAAAAACAGTTCTGACATTATGCAGTGAAATATCTCAGTGGAGAAGTAAGACACATCCACATTTCTGTTAACCATCAACTTCACTTTCAAATCTGGTAAGTTGTGCCAGGAAGCATATTAATTAGACAAGCTTCTAGCAATGCCACAAAAGTCTATTTTTAACTATATTGGGATTTTGCACTTCAAATAAATGCATTTCTGCTATATCTTTTGGATCTCTATATAACAAGACATAATAATGTTATGCCATGTGTGTCAATGTACAGGGCCCTAACTTGCCAGACACTGAATCCATCATCTGAAATGCACATATGCCTCCTTATTTACTTACTAATTCGTCTGCTGCATGTATTTACCAGATGACTCTGCAAGTCATGGGGCTGTGCATTCCAGAAGTTATTCAAAGGCAATGATAAGCTGCAAAATAATGCTGAGTGACTATTTTTCCCTTCAAAATCGACTCAGATCTGCATTTTCTGATATTAGTGATAAAATTTAAGTTTACTCCTTTTATCCTCACAATTTAATACTGTTCAGGTGTGATAGTTACTGGGTATTAGGTACGTTAGACAGACTTCTTGTTTACACATCACTAAGACTATGAAAGTACTTGTTACTGGTATGAAAATTTGTTGAAGGGCAGTGTTGAGCTGATATTTCTTACGCATATTTGCAAGATGAAGAGATTATAAAATTAAAAAATTGTCTGTCTCTGCTTAATTAATGGTACATGGAAGAAATAATTGTGTATTCAAGAGCTAGTTTGTAATATTAGTATTGTAATATAAATTGAAATAAATTAATGTACAGGACCATGTTACAAAAATATATTGCTTCTTCCATGGCTTCCTGGTACTTTTGTTGTAAATATGAACCTTTAGAAGGAGGTATGTAGAGTCGCTTACCTGAATCTGGCTTTGGTTTCATGTGGTCTCTACCACCTGGAAGGCAGGGCCTTCGACTGACTCCTCTGTTCTAGCCAAAGGACAGCTCTGTGAACCCTCTTGGGAACTCCACCATGTTTCAAGTCCAGTAGTCCTCTCATGCCTCAAAATTTTCGGCAACAGGCATAATCAGCCTTTCTGAGGATTAGAGGTCTCCTTGGAACGAGCCAATTGCTTTGCAATGTGCAATGTGACAACCATCAGTCCTGACCTACACAAATGCACGTCCTGGTTGCATGCCTGGTTCTGTGCCATCCGTCTTCTTGTGGCTGCTTGGGAAGGGGGTGGCTGTAAGTAGTCAGCAGTCTCTCAGAGCTCGTCATCAGCTTTAGCAGCTTCCAGATGACAACATTTTTGGGAAAGAGGGCAGTGGAGGGAGAGTGAGTCACAGGCTTAATGAAGCAGCCTGCTTGTCACCTTCCTCTTTGAGATACTTGAAATGAAAAGGGTCATTGGTCAAATGAGTGAAAGTCAAGGGAGATCCTTGACAGTTATTGCCCATAATGACACTGCTCTGGTCATCATTACTGTTGTGGGTCTGGTGGAGATCAGGTACAGCAGAGGAGTGAGGAAGAGGGAAATTCATTCTTGTGAAGATGCACAAATGACCAGGAATCTGCACTTCTGCAAGTGGAAACTTCAGGATATGCCCCACACACGAGTTGTTGTGGGATCTCCATCAGTAGCCCTCACTAAGACAATACTCCAGCCAACATGAGCACAACTGTGTAATGTTTTACCTCCCTCATGAGCTATAACTCTCTCTCTTTCTCTCTCTCTCTCTCTCTCTCTCACACACACACACACACACGCTCCTCCTTTGGCTTTTCTTCATCCCCATGCCTGCAGGCTCCTCAGCTGGTCACTATGGCCTTGGATGCACAGGAGCCCTCCCCTGTGAGCAGGGCTCTCCTGCAGTGGGGAAGGCTCTGCCAGCACCCCAGGGCAGCTGCTGTGTGAGTCTGCTCCCGAAGCAGCAGCAATACGGTCATGTTGGTGTGTCATTCAGCTCCCCTAGATAGTTCCTCTGAGGTGACTTCTTCATAATTACGTCTCCATAATTATTTCCTTCTCCAGTGTGGTGTAGGGAGGCACACACTGCCCCAAATGCTGTGGGAGGAGTTCTGGGTTACCTACTACTGCTGTGTGCCTGGCACATGGGAAAAGCCTGGGATGACGGAGAGGGAGGGCAGGAAAAGGACCTAAAGGTGTGCTCCTTCAACACCTCCTGCTTGACAGTTGAGCCCTGCTTTTACCATGGTCAAGTGTCACAGGGGACCGAGTTACAGGGTGAATCAAACTCTATATTTAGGAAGAACAACTGGAAGCTATGACAGGAATTCCCTTTTACACTTCGCTTCTCTGCTGAGTCCCACTCCAGCCTGGAGCAGCACTCAGTGCCGGCCAGGCTGAAAGCATCGGAGCTATTTCAGACACATTAAAAGGGTCACAGTCAATACCTCAGCTGGTAGAAGAAGGTACCTCTTCCAGCATCAAAAGGAGGTGTGCATACTCACTTGACGGTTTGGAACTTTTTTTATATAAGTAATTAAGTTAGCTAATCTTGAAGGGGTCAATTAAACTCCTGAAAGACTGCGTGAAAACTCTTTAGTAATTGCTGTGAGTTTACTACAATAGTTGTGGACTTCTGCCTGTATTAGTGTCTCCTGCAGTGTATCAGAGTATTCAGAACAGATTGCTATTGCTTCATAGTCTGTGGGGATCTAAAGATTTAAAACAAAAAGTCACTTAAATACCTCATGACTCATATGTGTGTATGAGCTTGAATATTGTAGTACATAGGCAGATGGTTATTGTTTCCTATATGTTTATTATAGTTACTGAACTATTACATTATGGTTTTGATGTAAGAGAGGTTTCTTTCACTAAGCTTAACAGGCAACAGTAGCAAAGATTATTGTGTATGTATTACAGAAAATGTGACCACATTTGCCTAGAGCTTGTAGTAAGTTTTTGTGTAACAGGCTGAAAGCTGCAAAGTAGGGGTTTCTCTTCTTTCATTGTACTGGCTGGGTCTCATAGCCGTGTAATTCCTGTCAAAGCCTTTTAATAAGATGATACACTGCAGTTCTGTCTCCAAAATGCCCATTGTGCTTGATGCGGTGCATGCAGTGGGGGGAGAGGACAGCTTCCAGCTGGGGCAGGGGGAGGGCTCTTGCTGTTGTCTGTCTGCTACTGTACATCTCTTGTGTGCATTACAAAAGATGGCATTATGATATCTCATCGTATTTAACGTAAATTGGATAAATCAGCTTATTATCGTGATGCAGCCCTGTCAGAAATTATTTTTAGCAGAGGGACAGAAAATAGGTTCCTTTGTTTTACAAAGTTTTGCTTCAAAACACTCGTTTATTTCACTGCAGTAGTCCTGTATTTCACTAGTAGTCCTGCTCATGAGTATTTTCACTGCAAATCGAGGGAATTTGCTAGGGAAGGCTGCCATAAACCAGCTCCAAATTGAACTAACGTTGTCGTTGCTTTCTAAGTTTGGCTCAGCATGCAGCCCATAAATGGTAAAAGGTAAGGTGTGGAGTGGCCAAAAAGACACCGGGGAATACAGGCTGCGTGTCTTCATTTCTCTGCCTGCCACAGACATGAAATCCTGCTGTGGAAATGAGGGTGAAGTGGGATTTTTTCAAGTTTGCAGAGCTGATTGGAATACCAGAAATAACTTAATACCATCGGTGCAGCACTCTTGACTCTCTGAGACACGTGGTGAAAGAACAAAGGAATTTATAAAAATTAACTAATCACTTCTGTAATGGATGCTTCTGTAATCTAAGATTTATTTTCCTGTGATTGATGGTCAGTATTGCTCTGTAAGGAAATTAAGGGAAGGGAGGGAAAGGGAAAGAGCCAGAGATCTATTTTTACTCGGTAGTGTGGTGTTGTCCTGATTTCTGTGGCGGTAATGAGGACAGCACGGTCTGGTAGGAAAATCACCTCCTCCAAAAGCAGTCCTACACAATTGTATCATGCATCCGTCTTTAGGAACCGGTGTCTGATTGCAGTAATTTCGAACATCAAGTGCTTGTGAACCCTGAACAGCTCACTGAGGAGCACTAATGCTGTGCTTGTTTTAAAGCTGAGGTTCAGGGTAAATCCTTGCCATTTATCTCTAAGTAGCCTAAGAGGTGTGTGTGGGTGTTTTTGCAATGCATAGGCATGCAAGATGAAGTACATCTTATCAAGAATTTCTTTGTGACAGTGCTTGGGAAGTAGATCCACTGTGTTTCAAAATGTTTAATGTCATTTTCCTGTGCTTTTGTTTCCATTTTTCATTCTGATTAGGAAGATGAGAAGTTGCTTAAAAATTAATTAAACATTCTGTATTATGACTCCTATCTTCCCAGTCAGCTGGGGGATTGTTTCATGTTTATTTTGGAATATAGTTACTGATCAACAGAAGAGTTATTTATACGCCTAATAAAGATTTTCAAAAATAAAGGACACAGAGTGTAGTAAATCCTTTTGTGTTCTTGAAATCTGTTTGAATTTTCTCATGAATGTCAGTGGCTGAGATTGCATCTCCTAAAGTGAATTCTGAAGTTTTTTAAGATGGTATATAGAACCACAATATAAAACTCATTTAAAAAATGCTGGTTTTATTTTGCACAGTGGGATTTTTTCTGATTTATTAATTTAGTGGAAGCAATATAAACCCAAAGCAATTTATGAACATGATTGTCCTCTGACTGAATGCTGTGTTGGTTTGGACAGCACTTCTGCAGCTGAGAGTGTAACCAGAGGGAGACCTCTAATGGCAGGTCATTTGTACTTTTAATTCTGCTCAGCATCATACATGTAGATTTAAAACTAATGTGAGAATATGCAGGAGGAAGTCTTCTAGTCAGTCCCAGCAATACAATTTCAGGCTGATATTGCTGATATTCCAAGTTGAAGCCAACCTACAACTCATCTATATGTTTTTTGGGGGGGACTGCCTCATGTGGTAGTTATACTCTTTGGAGTGCCCAAGTCTTTGACACACCTTTAATTTCTCAATGTATTTCTGCTGTTCTCTCCTATGTCATTTATGTTCTTTCCTATGTCATTATTTCTGTTCTCATTGCATCTCTTCCTATCTAAGATTAAATACAGTATCAAAAATGTGCTGTAGTTTGGTGATGATCAGTGACTTCTCTGGTGATTTAATTTCTCAGCTTTTAAAATTACTACCTTACTTTATATTATAATAGTTAAATAACAAGACTTTGATGAAAGTCTAGTCCAGTTAAAATCTAACTTCTCAGTGAGAGAATAAATGGCTGAGATGGTGTTTCAAATATTCTGCTAATAAAATGTCTTCCTTTTTATTTTCATGTGTTTCCCTTTGCTATTGTATATTAATACTGTATCAGTCTGTATTTTTCCACCTGCATAAAATTTTATGGAAAATATGTTATTTTTGATCTTATTGCTAGAGAAAATTGATGAATCTATATGATCTAAAACTTTGGAGGGAGGCTACTTTATGCACTAGCAATTGTCAAGGAGAACTTTTCTGTTTGACCATCTTGATCACTTTCAATCCACAGGCATTAAAGGTTTGCAAGGATTTGTGAGTCAGCAAATGGTTATGTCTGCATTTATCAATATTTTCTAATAATTTTTTTTTTGAGAGAAGGCTTAAACTGAAAGTTCTAATAATTCCCACATACATACTGTGACAGGGCTAAGCATACACTGTTCGTCCTCAAAAGCTTCCCTTAATGCTTACTTATTTTACAGTGCTGTTAATGTTTGAGAGATTCCTTATCTCTACTCATTATTGTTTTTAATGTGAAAGAGATAGCTTCATTTGCGGCTATGAAAGATTAATTGGTGAAGCTCAGGTGTTCTGTCTCCTCCTGATATCAGAAGGAATAACTAAGCAACTTGGAAACTGAGATGGAAACAGGAGCTGGGCAGATGAAATGGATGCCTGTCAAGAGGCAGCATGGGTTAAGTTCTAGCTTATCTTCCATAGCTATCAGAATGTCAGTGCCTGTAACACTTTCCAATTTTGCTTGCAGGGATAAGCCTCTGTTGTAAAAATGTCAAAACAACCAGCATCACATGTCAAAGCCATTCAGGTAAGAGATAGCATTTATGTTTTTAATATAATAAAATAATATATCTCAACGTCCATTTCTTGGCAGACTGGATTTATACTCAGACAAAGAACCACAGGAGTGGTAGCTGGGGTTATTCTGTTAAAGTGAAAAGCTTGGTAGATATGAAAGCACTGAAAAACTGTGACCTGGAGATCATCTTTTGATCTGAGCTGATAAAAAAAAACTGGATCAGATAGGTTCATTAATGACTTGTTTGCATGGCCTTTGCAGTGTTAGGTTATGACTATTGGAGGATCTTCTAAGCAAAGGTAATGAATCTGCATAACTGTTAAGTAAAAATAAATCTGCATCCATTAGATTTTCCACAAAGCCAATATAATGCTGGGAGAATTATAGGCTAAAAAGATGGCATGTGTATTGTGAAGTTTTTCATGTCTGCATTCCTTAAGGAGAAAAACTCAAGTTCAACTAGTTGTTTAAGAAGAAGAAGAAGTGTTTTATTTAGAAGCCAAAGGAAAATGAGAGAAACCTTGATCTTTTAATTTGAAAGGTTCTTGTCTGCCACATACCTCTTCAATGGTATATGGTTATAAGGATGGTGTTGATTGTTGCATACTTGTGAAAGAAACAGCTGGAGAATTATCCCAACATCATCATGAAGTAATGTCATGAAGAATGTGTTTAGTTCATGTCATCAATGGTTCTTGTCAAAAGGCCCAAATATCTTCTGAACTGGAGAATCTTAGAGAATTCTCATGTATTTTGTGAAATGCACTTCCAATGAAATTTTACTACAAGTTCAAGTTGCCTTACATAAGAAACACAAAATGGAATTTCTGAAGTCTTTGTTCTCTGTTTTCTTGAGATAATACTAATGCAATGGATTGCAGTATCAAGATTAATTATGCAGGGGCTAGGAGCACATTGAAGATGCAAGGCATTGTGAAAAAGCAGATTCTCTTTATCATCATCATCATTATCATCAATTCTACCAAAATAGGCGTGCAAACTACTGTAGTCTAATTCTATTGAAAATAGGAAAAAAAAGCCATTTTGCCAGAATTGTGGTTTCACTCAGTTCAAATTTTTGTCTCTCTTTTACAGTGATTATAGAAATGTTTGTAGGATTAATGAAAAAATATAGACCTTTAATAGCTGAAAAGTATTTATTTACATTTTCTATTTAAACCCCATAGGCACATACAAACATTTTTAAGGAATTAATTGGTTTACATTTTTTTCTTAAAGACGTAATGATAGGCTGCATTGTATTTCTAGGATGACTTCCAACTTCTAAATGTAAACAATACTCCTAGGTTGTTCATTTAAAAATGCATTACATTTTAGCACTAAGTTTAATATTTTAAGAAACTTTAATTTTTGCAAAGGTAACTTGAATAGTGAGAAAAATTAAGGCAAAAATTTAAAATACATCTATTAGGCATTGTGTCAAAGGTGGTTCTAATAGGGAGACTTGCACTTGAATTGGTGCTTATTATGCTTTGAGCACAAGAACTATGACTCAAAATGTCACATTACTTTTATACCTTGTGGTTCATATATTGTGATCCTTTGCTGCTGTGTGCTGCTGTAATAGGCCTGACCTGCCCTGGGGAATGTACATCGTGCTGCAGCAATGGGAATGTAATGGCACCTCAGTAACTGGAGTCTTTCATGGTGTTCTGTGTTTGAAATGGCTTTTTTCTCACTGTCCTAGATACAGACAAAAATGTACACTTCCCAATAGCTCCTAAATACAGATGTGTGAGAGTTAAAGGCAGGAACTGGTTCCCAAGAGTAGTTTGGGGCAATAGAGGACCAAAGTACCTCTTCCAGGAAAGTAATTCCTGAAACAATTGCTGACCTCCCCTTCTCAGTGTGTAAAAGGCTGTGAGCAGCTCTGACTGAAAGTTATTCTATCTTGGAACACTTTTGGCTTTCCCCAGATGTAAGGGTGAGGAGGTTTCTAGGGGTTTTTGTTGTTTGTTGTTTGTTTCTGGATTTCCTTCAGTTTTCTCTACAGCATTTCTTTTTCTTTCTTTCTTTCTTTCTTTCTTTCTTTCTTTCTTTCTTTCTTTCTTTCTTTCTTTCTTTCTT